>JAODPA010150857.1:0-14983 GCA_025585075.1 Nepenthes mirabilis
ATTTACCTGTTTTAGAGGGGGGGGGGGGGGGAATTGTATTAAATAAAATTATAAATTTTACAAAAGTCTGTTAGTAATTTACCTGTTTACCCTTCATTGCATCCATTATTTGCGGTCGTGGTTCAACTGAATTCAATGGCGGATGAAGTTGCCATTTTACCCGAAGCTAGCCGTCTAATTCAATGGTTATTGCTGTCTTCCTATCCTAATATCCGATCCACTCACTGCTCTCTCCTGTCCATTTTTCGACTCTTGCCAAATGACATGAAAGATGTCTTCGATATGTTCAAGCCTTCGAATTTGGATGCAGCCATGGAACCATGGGAACAGTGCTTTCTCAGGTTTTCGTCATTCAAACAGAAAATTGAATTTTGTTCATCGTTGTGTTTCTTCGTTATTGAAGGATGATTCGTCTCCGGCTCCTAAACGAAACCAGGCATCTCTCTTTCTCTCTCTACAGAATTTTTCTCCTTGATGATGAATCGTTGTTTTTTCCGGTGCATGGCTGATTTCATTTTGCTTTTTTTTTTTTTTTGGTATAATTTGTGTGCTTGTTTGATGGCAGCTGGACTACGATCCTTCGCATGAGCTCTTCGGACTCGAGGTAGACTTAGAACCGAGGTTAGTTACTCTATGTTTAGACCCGTTTTGTTATCGTTACTTTGTGATCTACAGCTGAAAGTCATTTGAAATATGAATCGTATTTAATAACTCCAAACATGTTTAACTAGTCCTTTTCCTAATTTTCTTCTATCAAACACAGCACTGATAATATTGTTTATCCCTTAAAGTTAAATCAAGCTTGCTGACCCTTTTTTGTGTTATTTTTATTGGTAATTATGGCTTCCCCTTATGACTTTAGATCAACCAGCAATTAGAAACTGGCAATTATACATATATGATTCCTTTTTATGGCTTATTCTATGCTATTTATTGATGGATAGAAGAAGCCAGACATTGGTGGCTTGGTATGAACCTCTAACCAGTATCATATTGGAAAAGACATGACTTCATTGTGGAAATCAATTTTCTGCTTCACATATTAGAGTGGAATTGTAGTTCTACTGTTCGGATTATATTGGCATGATTTATATTAAATAAATGTATGATTATAGCTGTGAACCGGATCAATTATTAGAATTGTATAAATAGTAGTTAAACGTGATGATCCTAGATGGAAATTACTCACAAAGAAATTATCAAGGATAGAAATCAGAAGAGAATGTGAAGTTTGAGGGACAAGAAAGACATTTAGAGGAGAAAGGAACTTAGACAAAGAAGTAAAATACCTAGTGCACAAGGCAACTCAATCATTTCATTGCTCATTCCATGCTTTACATCATTCTGATTTTGCTGTCATCCAAAGGCTCTCCTCCTGTCAGGATTCAAGATGCCTAAGTTGAGTAAGTATAGACAAAGCCTTACTATAGATGGAGGCCTTTTCTTGCTCGTTAGCATGATTTCAGGCATTTACACAAGCCCCTGCATTTTTTGGATTCCTTTTTTGCTAACACCTACCTATGAAATAATTGATGACATGTTATGATTATGTGGAATTAGCCCCTAGCCACTTAGGCCAAGCCTTCACAGTCCTCTCATGGCCATGGCATTAAAGGGACAGAACATGTGGAACTTGCTTGTTTCAATCCACTGATTGTTGAGTCTGCAAGCTAACACGGTATAACTGAGTACCTGATTCAATTTTCAGGGATGCCATTTCTGCTGCACGTGAGCCAAGGTCATGGTTTGGCCCAAATGGCCAGTATATCAGAGAACTTCCTTGCCCAAGTTGCCGGGGAAGGGGTTATACTCCTTGTACAGAGTGTGGAATAGATAGATCAAGAATAGACTGTTCAAAGTGCAATGGGAAGGTATAATGACTTTGCCTGCCAAATATATTAGCTTGTAATGTGTATACGTTGGTTATGACCTGTTATATTCTCTATGAAGTAGCAGACCTTATCCTGGTATTTTGCTGTGTGAACCTGATTTATGATTTTCTTATGATGTTCATGTAAATTTCTTCTGAAGCTGCTATCAAATGCTTAATGCACACAAGTAAATAGGGGTTAAATAGGATCATTTTCTTCTTGAAATCTGTTGTTCTTTTTTTTTTTCCTCATAAACTGGGAATATGAATTAATCCTCCTTATATACTTTCTATGTGTGGAGCAAAGAAGCACCTGTACTTGGATACAAACTTGATTTTGTACATTGTGGGAGGTTCTTTTTTTCTAGCCATGAATTTTTTTGAAGATTGTCAAAGGACACTTTGTTGGGATCACTCCCGTGTGAAAGTCCTTAGGACTTGGACGGAGCACGAATGTGCTAGGAGGAAGGAATTCCTATTAAAAAAGTTGACCGGAGTCTTTTGGCCGGTCAACTCTTCCGATCAATATGTTGACTGTCATAATTGTGAGTCGTCTGAAGAAACGGGACGGGCTACATCAATCGGTCAACGGTGTGGTTAACCGGCTAATATAAAGCGACGGACAACAGAGTTGACATGCTGTATTTAGGAGACCTGATCGACTGTCATACCGAAAAAGTATACAATTGACCTACCCTTTTGGGTGGTTGGTAGAAATTATTCTCGGGACTTCTAAGGCTGATCGGTCTGCAGGAGCAGGCATGCGTCTCCTGCTGTAGGATAGGGCATGCGCATGCAGGCAAACTTTGGAAGTTAAGCACCAACCACCAAGTTGGATTATGGTGAGGGGCGTGCGTATATGTATGTACACTTTGCACATAGCGAAATAAGTGTAAGGCAAGAATAAGAAGGAGAAGACACCGGCCAAGTTAAGAGAGAGTGCAACAGAGGAGTGAAAGTGAAAAGAAAGAGAGTTGTGAATGAAAACAAAGTGAGAGGGCTTTTGTTTACTTTTACTCTGTTCTTATTTTCGCCTCTTATAATTTTCTCATACTCAGTGATTCTTTGTGGATTTAGTGTCCCGTGATTTTTTTCTTATTTCAGAAGGGTTTTCCACGTAAATTTGGTGTTCATTTCCCTTCTCTTGTCTCTACTTCACGGTGCTTGTGTGCTTTATCAGTTAACCGTCCATTCCGGCCAACAGAAGAAACTATTCTTGTATCATGGTCAGTAGATTGCCGGTTGCCCGCCAACAAGTAGTATCAGAGACTGGTTGACAAATCCGTCTGAATGGCAACATCATCCTCAAAGAACTTGCCATTCATTGTAGAACAGGTCAATGGGTAGAGCAATTTCATCCTCTGAAAAAAAAGGGTGAAGAACATCTTAACGAGAGAAGGAATAATCAAAGCACTGAAGAAAAAGGAAGATAAACCAGAAAGCCTATCAGAGGAGGACTGGCAAGATAGACGAGATCTTACCAATTGCACTATCAAACTATGTCTGGCGGACAACACGCTCCAAGAGGTCCTTGGCTTGACAGATCTGGCAGAGGTGTGGGAGAAGCTTGAAAGCCGATATAAGTCCAAATCCTTGACAACCAGGCTTCATATTAAGAAATAGTTCTATGGCCTGCGGTTGTCAGAAGGTGGCAGCTTTGAGAAGTATTTGTACGACTTTAATCGGATTGTAACTCAGATGTCCGCTCTTGATGAGGTAATCAAGGAGAGGATAAGGCATTGGTGCTGCTGGCCTTTCTGCTAGTTTCTTATGATCATATTGTCACCACGTTGCTGTTTGGGAAAGACACTCTCAAACTGGACGAGGTCTTCGCCTCCCTACTCGTGAATGAGTCAAGGTGGTCACAAAGGACTTCGACGTCTTCTCATAGTAAAGTACTTGTGATCGAGCCCAAGGGACGAAGCAAAGGTCGAAACCAGAAGCTTGGAGAGAAGGGACGGAGCAAATCTCGTTCAAGGTATCAAAACCTTGAGTGCCATCATTGTGGCAAAAAGGGGCCATATCAAGAAGCAATACTTCAAGTGGAAGCGCGAAAACGCCGAAAAGGAGAAAGGAGAAAAGGGACGTAGTGAGGACAAGTCCTCCATCTCAGTGGTTACAGGAGGCGACCTCCTGGTGATATGTAAAGAAAACGTGGCAAACCTGACGGACGAGGAGTCCGGGTGGATAATTAATTCTGGTACTACTTTACATGCCACGTCTAAAAGGGGATTGTTTTCATCTTATACTTCAGGAGACTTTGAAGTGATTAGGATGGACAATAAAGGAACATCTCCGGTGGTAGGCAGGGGAGATGTTGTCTTGGTCATAAACAGCGGGACAAAACTGACGCTGAAGGATGTACGTCATGTCCCTGACATTCGGCTGAAAGTCATCTCAGCCAGTCGACTGGATGACGAAAGTTTCTGTAATACTTTCTGTGAAAGCGAATGGAAATTGACCAAAGGATCTCTTGTTATAGCAAGGGGAAAAAAGAGTTCCGGCCTATATGTGATGAAGGCTTGTGCAGTAATCGAAAACATGAACGCTACAATCTGTAAAGAGACAGAGGATCTGTGGCACAGAAGGTTGGGCCACATGAGTAAAAGGGGTCTATCTCATCTGGCTAGGAAAGGCCTAATCAATGGAATAAAGGAGGACGGCAAAAAATGTGTTCTCATTGCTTGGTCGGCAAATTGAGAAGAGTCTCATTTCATGGAAACCTATCCGCCCCAAAGGCAGAAGTGCTAGATCTCATACACACAGATGTATGTGGACCATTCAAAGAAATTTCGATTGGTGGAGCCCAATATTTTGTTTCTTTCATTGACGACTGTTCCAGAAAGTTGTGGATTTACCCACCGATAACCAATGACTAGGTTCTTGATACATTTGAGTAATTTCATGCTCTTGTGGAGTGTCAGACGGGGAAGAAACTGAAAGCCGACAGAAGCGACAACGGCGGCAAATACTTAGGACCTTTTGATGCCTATTGCCGATCACGTGGTATCAAGTATCAGAAGACACCGCCAAAGACACTACAGTTGAATTGAGTGGCAGAACGGATGAATCGTACACTTCTGGAGAGAGTACGTTGCATGCTTTCGGAAGCCAAACTTTCTGCATCCTTCTGGGTTGAGGCACTTAGGACGGCGGCCTACATCATAAATAGATCACCCAGTAAACCTTTGATGGGTCAAGTATCGGAAAAGATATGGACGAGCAAAGAGCCATCCTATGATCATTTGAGGGTGTTTGGGTGTAAAGTATTCGTACATGTCCCGAGAGACGAAAGGACAATATTAGAGCCAAAAACGATATAATGCGTCTTTCTGGGCTATGGGGATGATGCGCCGGGCTACCAGTTCTATGATCCAACTACTAGAAGACTCCTCCGGTCAATGGACGTAACATTCGCTGAAAATAAGACGATTGAAGACATTGGCAGGAATGCCAAGTGTGATGATAAGCAAACGGACAAAGTAAGTATTGAAGTTGTCCATTCGGCATCATTAGAAGGAGAGGATCATGGCCCTGAGATGGTTGAGGATAATCGGATAACACCATGGACGGAGTCATCCCTCAACTGAGCGGAAATGTTTCTGTCAGACGATCATCGCATAACAGACGATCGTCCATCCGTCTGTTGCCCAATGAATACGTCATGCTTACTGATACCGAAGAGCTTAAGGACTATGAAGAGGCTATGAAGGACGAAAGTAAGGAGAAATGGTTGGAAGCCATGAAGGATGAGATGAGTTCTCTTCATGAGAACCACACTTTCGACCTAGTTAAACCTCCTGAGGGGAAGAAGGCACTAAAAAAATAAATAGGTCTTCCGATTGAAAACAGACGAGAACGCCAATGAGCCTAGATACAAGGTACGGCTGGTGGTGAAAGGTTTCAGTCAACAGAGGGGAGTTGATTTTGATGAGATCTTACTCAAGTAGTAAAGATGTCCGCCATACGAGCCGTGCTGGGTTTGGCGACTGTCTAGGACCTTGAGGTAGAGTAGATGGATGTCTGGATAGCTTTCCTCCATGGTGAGCTTGAAGAAGAGATTTATATGAAACAGCCGGAAGGGTTTGAGGCTAAGGAAAAAGAACAACTTATTTGCCATCTAAGAAAAAGTCTGTATGGTCTGAAGCAAGCTCCTCGACAGTGGTACAAGAAGTTCGAGTCAGTTATGGCCCGTCAAGGATACCGGCAGACTACTCGTGATCACTGCGTATTTGTACAGAGGTTTTCTGATGATAATTCTGTCATCATTCTCCTATACGTGGATGACATGTTGATTGTTGGATGCAACGGTGCTCGGATAAAAGACCTGAAAAAGCAACTTGGGCGATCATTTGCCATAAAGAACCTTGGATAGACGAAGCAAATTCTGGGAGTCAGAATTATACGCGATCGAAAGGCAAGGAAATTGTGGTTGTCACAAGAAAGCTATATTAAGAATGTGCTTAGGCGATTCAATATGGACAAGTCGAAGCCTGTGAGCACACCATTGGCGAACCACCATAAGTTAAGCACTCATCAATGTCTGTCCTCAGATGACGAGAAGAAATACATGAGAGGTGTACCCTACTCCTTAGTTGTGGGAAGCCTGATGTATGCATTGGTGTGCACTAGACCTGACATAGCTCATGTCATTGGGACAGTTAGCCTGTTTCTGTCCAATCCAGGGAAGGAGCATTGGTCCGCAGTTAAGTAGATCATGAGATATATTCGGGGGACTTTCAAGAGGTGCCTGTATCTTGGAAGTGATAAGCCCCAATTAGTGGGCTACTCGGACGAGCTATATTGAGATGGTGCTCCAGCGATTCAATATGGACAAGTCGAAGCCTGTGAGCACACCATTGGCGAACCACCATAAGTTAAGCACTTACCAATGTCTATCCTCAGATGACTAGAAGAAATACATGAGAGGTGTACCCTACTCAGTTGTGGGAAGCCTGATGTATGTCTTGGTGTGCACTAGACCTGACATAGCTCATGTCATTGGGACAGTTAACCGGTTTCTGTCCAATCTAGGGAAGGAGTATTGGTCCGCAGTTAAGTGGATCATGAGATATATTCGGGAGACTTTCAAGAGGTGCCTGTGTCTTGGAAGTGATAAGCCCCAGTTAATGGGCTACTCGGACGCTAATATGGCCGGCGACATATACTCGTGCAAATCTACTTCGGGTTACTTAGTAAAATTTGTGGGGGGTGCAGTCTCTTGGCAGTCCAAGCTACAGAAGTGCGTGGCCCTATCCACTACTGAAGCCGAGTATATCGCAGTGACGGAGGCTTGCAAGGAAATGTTATGAATGAAGGTTTGTTTAAAAATTGGGCATTGAACAGGAGATATGTGGTACTCTGTGATAGTCAGAGTGTCGTTCATCTATGCAAGAACTTCTCATTTCATTCCAGATCAAATCACATTAACGCGCGATATCATTGGGTAAGAGACATACTTGAGGATGGTCTACTGTCATTGAACAAGGTTAGCACTGAAGAGAATGGGGCAAACATGATGACTAAAATTCTACCGAAAGAGAAGAATGAGGTATGCTGCAGGCTGGCGGGATGTTGGACTTAACTTTCTCACGGTCGTGAGGGGAAGTTTGTTGGGATCACTCTCGTGTGGAGGTCCTTAGGACTTGGACGGAGCACGAATGTGTTAGGAGGAAGGAATTCCGGTCAACTTTGTTGATTGGAGTCTTCTGGCCGGTCAACTCTTCCAGTTAATATGTTGAGCATCATAGTTGTGAGTCGTTTGAAGAAGCGGGACGGGCTACATTAACCGGTCAAGGGTGTGGTTGACCGGCTAATATGAAGCGACGGACAATAGAATTGACATGCTGTATTTGGGAGATTTGATCGACTGTCATACCCAAAAAGTGTACAGTTGACCCACTCTTTTGGATGGTTGGTACAAGTTATTCTCGGGACTACTAAAGCTGATCGGTCTGTAGGAGTAGGCATGCGCCTCCTGCTGTAGGACAGGGCATGCGCATGCAGGCAAACCTTAGAAGTTGAGCATCAACTACCAGGCTGGGCTATGGTGAGGGGCGTGTATCTATATATGTACACTTTGCACATAGCTAAATAAGTGTAAGGCAAGAACAAGAAGGAGAAAATATCGGCCAAGTCGAGAGAGAATGCAACAGAGGAGTGAAAGTGAAAAGAAAGAGAGTTGTGAGTGAAAACAAAGTGAGAGGATTTTTGTTTACTTTTACTCTGTTCTTATTTTTTGCCTATTGTAATTTTCTCATACTTAGTGATTCTTTATGGACTTAGTGTCCCGTAATTTTTTCCTTATTTCAGAAGGATTTTTCACGTAAATTTGGCGTTCATTTCTCTTCTCTTGTCTCTACTTCACGGTGCTTGTGTGTTTTATCAATTGGCCGTCCATTCCGGCCAACGGAAGAAACTATTCTTATATTCTGGTCGGTAGACCGCCGGTTGCCTGCCAACACACTTCACTAGTGAGAATTGAGAAATGATATTGTTACTTTGCTATGATGCAGGGGGTGATGACTTGCGATCAGTGCTCGGGAGATTGTGTCATATGGGAGGAGTCAATTGATGAAAGGCCATGGGAAAAAGCCCGCTCCAGGTAACTTGTTTGTGTATTCAATTATTATTATCAATATCACCATCTCATCACTGCACCCCCATCCCTACCACCACTGTGACCAAATACCACAATTTTTTCATTTTTCTAAAATATTTGAGGTATTTTAAAGGAGAATTATTGTTCTCAACCCCATTACTATTTTCCTTGGAGAAAAATAATGTTTTCTGGTTTCCTCCCCCCTTTTCCCTGCTTCATCCAATGCTTTCTGCAATATCAGTTCTCCAGTCAAAGTAAAAGAAGAAGATGAAGTTGATAGCTTAGACTTGAAGCTGGATGTGAGGAAAAAATCAAGGCGTGTATACCAATCACCATCTCCAGAAGTTGGCTTAAAAATTAGCCGCTCTTTGAAAGTCAGTGGCCTGCTTGAATCTTACTTCTTTTGTGCATAATTTGATTCCACTTCTACTATAACATGTTTGACCTTTTGCCAACCTCACTGGTTTATTTGAATTTCACTTTTGTTCAACTGCAGAGTTCCATTAATTTTACCTGTCGCATTGGTAGAAATCCAGCTAATTTGTGATTAATTTTTTTAATCTATAATTCATAACTTTATTGAAAAATGCATACACTGTTGGGGTTAGTCACTTCCTTATGGGTGACTCAACAAACAAGTCTTGTCATCGGAGGTTTTGTGAAGAGCAAATGACGGAGGTCATTTGGCGAAAAGCAAAATCAGAAAGCAGTTTTTGGTCAACGGGAGGTTGACCAGCGGAGAATTAAAGACGGTCAATGCAGAGGTTGACAGGCGGAGAGCATTTTCGAAGTGAAAAATATTAGAGCACCTTTTCGAAGAGCAGAAGCCGGTCAACTCCGTTGACCGGCTGATGGAGGCCAGCGGCTAAGGAGTGGGACGACCAAGGATGCCTATTGGCAGGCACAGATTTGCCTTGAGGCAAAATGGCCAGTCAACTTGTTGACCGGCCAAGAAGGCAAATGGCAGGTGTAGATTTTGCCCAATTGGAATTCCGGTCAAAAGGTTGACTGGCTGTGAAGGCAAAATGACTGGTATGCGCAAGATTTACCGGTGAAGAAAGCAAAATGCCCAGTTTGCTAGGTTGGCAGGATTTGGCAGGAATACCGGTTTGGCATGAATGGATTTCCTGTTTGGAATCCAGTTGGGTCCATGGGTACGAGTTCAGAAGATTTTCTGAGTATGCGTGATTTCAGGCGGTCATGTAGGAGCCGTTTTTGTACAGCTCATATTCATATTGTTGGTAAGGATAGATCTTGTCGGTAGATATGGAATATTCCACAAATCTGCTGTATATGGGCCTCGATATTAAAAGCAAGTAGACGGACTTGCTGTTTAGAGAGAGGCAGAAGCTAAGTGTGCGAGATACAAGGGTGAAAAAAGAGAGGAGTGCACCACCAGTGAGAAAGAAGAGAGAAAAATAAAGTGTAAATGGAGAAGAGTTTTCTTGTTTACCCTGGAGATGTTTTTTCTTGTTATTCTCAGGTGTATGGCGGATACTCCATCTCGAAAATTTGTAACTAATTTTTCACATAGTGGACTTACAGTGGATTTTATGTCCCGTGATTTTTTTCCTTCGGTTTGTGAAGGATTTTTCACGTAAAATTTATGTGTAATTTTTTTTTTCTTTCACTGTGTATAACGTGATGTCGTTCTGTATGACAGATCTTTTGTCTAACATTCACCACCCACCTAGAGATGTATGATTTCACACATACTGTTGTGTCAACGTATTTTTAACTTATAAGATGGAGGCTATCTATCTACCCAACCAATGTGGGATTACCCACCTACACAACATAGCCCCCACATTACAGAGATGACAATGCTACTTCATGGGGCGCATCATATGAATTTTTTTTCATTAAAGGTATCACTGTTGAGTTCTGAAGTTGACCTGTTCCTGTTCAAGGTATTGTTCATTTTGGGAGGTGTGAGACGCATCTTCAGTATCCTAGTCTTGCACGTTTTTGCCCATGAAAAGATGTTTCAAAAAACAAAAAATAAAAAACGGAAATCTTGCCATTTATAAAAAGAATGTCACCTCTTCACTAAATGAATATGAGACAATCCACCTTTCACAACACATACATCTTTCATTCTTTAGAATTGCCAACATTTTGATTTGTCAATCTTGAGCTCTAATATCCACACACTGAACCAGCCAAAGAATTAATTGCGCTGTGAATATAATCTATTTCTTTTAGTTGAATGATTGCAGAGTCTCAATGCAAAAACTGGATTATTCAGTAGGAGAATGAAGATCATCCACCGTGATCCTGTACTTCATGCGCAGAGAGTGGCTGCTATTAAGGTCTGAATCTTTTTTTCTTTTAATCTTCTTAGTGATTTTGTTTTATATTTGTTTCTTTTTGGTAAGTATTCTTAGTGATAAGATAATGAGAAAATATGTAATTATGAACAATCTAATTAAGATGAAAGAATTATTAAAGAATCTTATTAGCAATTTAACCCTAACACATCTAAAACTATATTGTATTCTTTATAGTAAAAGCAGAGGATTTTAACTGGAAGTAACAAATGTGGTGCAGAAAGTTAAAGGGACTGCTGCAGCAAGGAAACATGCTTCTGAAACGATGAAAGCATTCTTCAGTGATCCTGAGAACCGTCATAAAAGAAGCATTGCAATGAAAGGTAGGTTCAGGTATGCTTCTGCGATAAATCTTTTTTTCTTTTGTTATTGGAACCATAAAAACGGGGAAACAAATTCCGATCATGCCTTTGAAGTGATATTTTTATGGATGAAATTTTATGCAACATGCATTTTGACGTCTGAATATATATAGGCATGTAATATATAGCAACTCCCAAATCTGTGAAAAAAAGATCTCAACCTCAATAGCCCGATCAGAATCTGGTTTTGGTTGGGTTTAGATGAGAAATTATTATTGTTTAGTCGGGTCAGGTTGGGTTTGTTAGCTTTTCCGGGCGCTCGGACAGAATGCTCCCCTGAGCGCAATGACCGAGGGGACTGTTAGAGACATTTGTCTTATTGGTATATTCCGTGACCATATGTATTTTTTATTGATGTCGGGTTGTGGGTTGTCGATTTAAAATTCATTAAAATTCATTCGGGCCGCCTCCACGCGCTCGGGCCCGTCCAAGGACCGCCCGCTCGCTTCATGCTCGACGCCCGCTCGAGCCGATAATCCAGAANCAGCTTAATGGTCGAGCTGGCAAGATCCCTCTTTTCTTGCCACTGTTCCTCGGACAGTTTCTCCGGTTTCTCCTCCTTTTTCCTCAGAGCTATTACCGTTCCTTCCCGGGTCAAAATATTCCTCACCCTTTCCTACCAAAGGATGAAATTATTTTGCCCATTGAACTGCTCTACATTGAACGTCCCATTCTTCACCGACGACGCCATCCCACCGACGGTTCACGAACCAGTCTCTGATACCACTTGTTGGCTTTTCCGGGCGCTCGGACAGAATGCTCCCCTGAGCGCAATGACCGAGGGGACAAATCACTCGGACACAGAGGGACAGCACTCGGACGGACGGTCAATAAGGAAAGAGAAACACACCAGATTTAACGTGGAAATCCTTCAGGAACCGAAGGGAAAAACCACGGGAGTAGAGGCAACAGCAAATCCACTATGTGAAATAGGTTACAAACAACCTCCAAGAGGGAGTATCCGCTACACACCCAAGAAGATAAAAGAGGAAAACACTCCTGAGCTAACCGAGAAAAGCACACTTCTTTTCTCTTCACTCTATTTTTCTCTTTCTCCCTTCTCTCACCGGTGGTACACTCCTCTCTTCTCCTTCACAAAGTCTTTTTGCCTTTACATGCACTCACACTTGCACACTTGCTCTCACAAGTTCTCTCAAGCTCTCTCCAGCTCACTCAATCTCTCTCAATCTCACGCAGCCTATATATATAACTAGGGGAGGGCCACGTGGCCGACTGTCCAACCACCCTACTGCCGGTAGGGTGGTAGGGCTACACCCCCTTAGGCCTGCCATGGTCGCCGCACGCCTCCTGCATGCCAGAATGGCAGGCCTGCCACCTTGGATGTTGAAGCCGCCCAGATGTCCAATCGGAGTGGGTCAACTGTCCATCTGCAACACGCTGCTGCAGCAGGCCTACGTGAGAGAGAAAGTCAACGCCTAGGCTCCAGCGTCCTCGTCCATGTCCTCCGCTCGGACATGATACCTTTTAGTAGTCCTCGTCCAATTCATCCAGCTGCCCCCGAGGACACACATTTCCAAATTTCTCCAAACGTCCTCGTCCATGTCAACCTCTCGGACATGAACCTCTGAGGAGTCCTCGTCCGTTTGTGTCCACTGGTCCGCGTACACAAACTCCACAAGAGAGTGACCCCAACAGGGTTAGGCCTAGTTACCCGAGCCAAAAAATTACCAAATCCGTTAACATTTTAACAAGGTTGGTTTGGCTCGGATAAAAATATTTTGAATGAAGAATCTTTGCCTATAAATATTATTGATTTCATGAAAATATGTTTCATTAAGACATTTTTTTACTTGATATTAATCTAAAATTAAAAAAGAACATATATGTTTACGAAAAGATCCTCTCTGGGCAGGATTTGCCATTTTCAGTCGTGGCCATCCATATCCCAATATATTAATTTGGGCTTAATTTTTTACTGTTGATGTTCATAACACTCATATTGTTTGACCATATTTTATAAAGTTTTGGGTGAGATAGACCGTGCTGGTCCAGTGACCTGATTTTAATTAGTTGTACTCTGTAAGTTTAATTTTATGGAAATGCATGATTTGAACTTTTGATGGGTAATTATTTTCCCGTGCTGAGCCACCAGGAACTAATTCGTATTTGCCAACTGCTATATATCAACATTTTCTTTCTCATTCTCTTGCTGCTAATTTTTCTGCACATTGTGTAACAGATGAAAGTAAATGTCTTCATGCATACATGGAGTTTGTTCGACAGAACCAACCATTATAATGCAGTAAACTTTCCCTGACAGTCATGCTAAATGGGAGCTGTTACAACTTACACATCTCGGGAAAAAAGTGAATAAATAAAAGAATAGTGCCGTTAATATGTTACAGCATTTGCATATGATACAGTTGTAACAACTTCGTTGCATGCTGAAAAGTGGTGTCCGATTGTAGAAAGCTTACACATTGTGAGATCTAGGCAGGTTAGATGAACTTAATCGTTGCATTATAGATAAACTATTTCTATAAATTGAGTTAGTGACCATATCATACTACCTCATCTATTGAAAGAACCTTGTAATTGCATCAAAATGACCTTCTTAGTTTGCTGTCGACCAAATTGTTATTGGCATGAAGATTTGGCTCACATCAGAATTTTCTATTTCTACCGTATTTGTTCTTGAAATAGTGGAATTGAAGAGGATTTTAACCTACTACTACTGACTAGATTGTGAAATCAGGGGCCAAACTGCTGTAATTGTTGATTCTGCTTGAACAGCTTTTTTTTCTCCTTTCCTTCACACGGTAAAACTACTAGACAAAGGAAAATGAGATGTTTATTTTTGTGTCTATGGCTTAGGAGGCCTGACTAGAGATATACCTAGTAAAACATCTATTCTCAATGAACATTGTATTGAATTGAGTGGAAGGAGGAAGATAAGATTTTAATGTTGTTCTACTAGGGTCAGGGACATTATCATCGAGTCTTGACAAGGTTTTCCTGCAACGCAGGAGCAAAATATTACTGCCAAAACTGTGGACGTGAGGGGCACAGGAGGAACTACTGTCCTGAAATGAAGAACGCAGATAGACGGTTCAGGTGCGGGCTGTGTGGCAAGAGGGGACATAACAGAAGGACCTGCTACAAATCAAGGGCCATAAATTCAAGAGGAAAGATTGAAGGAAATTATCATTGCAAGGTTTGTGGCCAATTTGGCCACAATAGGAGAACATGCTCTCAGAGGACAGATTTACCCTTAAATAGTGCCGATATGATGATCCAAAGGTCCATAGATTCTAGAGGGGAAAGCCGAAAGCCTTATCAATGCAGGATATGTAGTCAAATTGGCCATAACAGTAGAACTTGCCCGAGAGGATCCCGGGTGCTGTCAAATACAGAAGGTATGAAAACCGGCAGCTTGCAGGACTCTGGTGGAAAGGTTAGAAGGCGTGACCGATGCAGGATCTGTGGTCAAAGTGGGCATAATCGTAGCACTTGTCCTCGAGGATGGAAATCGAGTTAGGCATGGCGAGTCGAGAATGGAAGACCAATGTATTATGAAGATAGGTGATAACTTATATAAATTGTAATTGTTCAAGATGGTTCCATGCAATGAAGAAATAACATATCCAACTATTCCTGAACATGTACCAATGCAAAATTACCTTTTTTTTTTTCGTCTTTAATCTTTAAATATTTACATTTTTTAACCTATTAAGTTGGATTTTGAGATCTGGCGGACCATTATTTGCTGTATTTAAGCTGGGCATGTGGAATTTAGAGAAAATATATAAAAAAGTATAGAAAGAAAGGTCTTAATGCCACTGTTTATATTTTTTATTTT
>JAODPA010150868.1:0-14982 GCA_025585075.1 Nepenthes mirabilis
AAAATATTTTTTAAATGGTAAAATTTACCCATTTGATCCCAATCCAATAAATGCTTAAGAATAAATAAATATTTTAAAATTAAATCCCCCTGTTCTCCCTTAGGAACCAATAAATGCTGGATTCAAGTAATTAACCCTTCAAAATCAAACTATTTCCGACCAACTCTAATTTCATAGTTCATTTCTGACCAAATCTAATTTTTTAGTTCACTTGCTCAATGTCAACATTAATGGACAGACAAAATCAGTGGTCGTTTGACCCCTCCAAATTGGCAAAGACCAAAAATAAACTGTTGCAAGGAAGAGATGTCACATTAAAGCACATCATTTTTTATCACATGGGGTTCTAACATTGTCATTTGGCTTCACTGGGTTATCGATTAATCTACCCATAAGTTTATAAAACCATTTAGGGTTTGATGAGAAGATTTTTTACTATGGTCAATAGCTTACAAGGGACGCACCTCGAAGGTTTTCAATGTCACTTCTCATAAATTTCAGCAACTATTTTTTCATAACAGGTTACACCCATCCACCAATGAGACTGATTCAGAAAGCCTAGCAACCACATAAGTCTCAACAAAAATGATTGTGTAGCCAATCCTCTCATATATTCTAGTTTGTTGAATTACATGGAAAGGCTTCCCAATGAAGCTACCAATATAACCAAAACCATTTGCGTTAGGTACCTAAGGAATACTATGGAAGTTCACCCAGATAGATAGGATTTACACTTTGGAGGGTGCTTGATAGGCAAAAAAATTATGCATGAGCATGCTTGAAATAATATCTCCACACCTAAAATCCACATGATAGACATGATAGACACTAATATATATTTGCCTTAGTATCTCGATGCCTGATAGATATTTGCTGGGGATATATACGTTGGCAAATTTAAGTCTTCAAGTTTGACCTGTACATAACTAGTGCATGCATGTTAGTTTTCTATTCAAATGGTATCCATCCTTTTTTATCTCTTTTTTTATGAAATTGTAAGAGAAAAGAGAAAATGAGAAGAGAATAACAGACACAAAGAAGGATAAAGTAAACTTGTAGTGATTTCAAGCTAAATTTTAATAAATTTAAATTATGTGTATATTAAGCTATTTTTTTAATATTTTGTTGCTAAAATTTTAGGATGTTCTTTCTTCCTTACTTCTCATGTCTGAGATTATGATTTGTTCAAACCTTGCATATGATTTTCTATACCCTTCCCCATATTTAGCTTATATGTATGGTCTTTTACTCATAATTTTATAAGAATTTGGGGCCCCTTGTTCAAGATCTATTGATTATTCTGAAGTTTGATAAAGTTTATTAAGAAAACCTCTTGCATGTTCATTTTTTAGTAGGGTTCAACATTTAGGGATTAGAGTAAAGTGATCATGGTTAAGGCTTAACAGTTCAATGCTATGGATTCAATATTTAAGGTTTAGAGTTTAGGGTTTTGGCTTGTAATTCAGGGTTTAGGGTTTATGATTAAAGGTTGTAGTTTAAGGATTTAGCATCTAGGTTCATAATTTAGGGTTTAGGGTGTAGGGTTTAGGATTCAATGTCAATGGTTTAGTTTCTAACGTCTAGGGTCAAGGGTCCTCGATTCATTGTTAATGATTTGGGGTCTAGTGTTTAGGGTTACTAATAATTGAAGGTTTAAGATTTTAGGTTTTAGATTTAGGGTTCAATATTAAGGATTCATGGTTTAGGTTTAGTGTACGAGGACAGGGGTATAAGGCTTAAGGTTAAGGGTCCAAGGATCATGGTTTAGGGTTATAAGTAAAGGTTTAAGTGTCCAAGGCCAAGGGTAATGGGTTTTATAGTACAAGGCCTAGGGTTTAAGGTTTAGGGTCTAGTGTTAAAGATCCTGGGTTCTTGGCCTAGGGTTGATAGTTTTCGCCCTAATGTTTAGTGTTCATAGGTTAGAGATCAGGTTTCAAAGTTCAGTACTTAGGGTTAAGATTTTAGGGTTCAGAGATCACGTTTAAAGGTTACGAGTTTAAAGTCATGGGTTAAGGATTCAGGATATAGTAATCATGGTGCACCATTATCATTCTAAGGTCAAGGATCCTTGGTTTAGGGTTCATAGTCAAGGATTCAGTATTCACGGTTCAGGGTTTAGTAACAAGGGTCCTGTGTCCAGGGTTTAAAGTTAATAGTTTAGGGTTTAGGGTCAAGGGTTCATGGTTCAGGGTTCAATGTTAAGGATTATGGGTTTAGGGTATATGTATAAGGGTTAAGAGCTTTGGGTCATGGTTAAGGATTGAGGGATCAAGGTCAATGGATTGGGATCTTGGTTTAAGGGTTTAGGATTCATTGTTTATGATTCAAGGTCTAGGATTCATGGTCCTTGGTTTTTATTTCATAGTTTGGGATTAAGGGTTAAAGGTTCAATATCTAGGGTGCAGGGTCTATGGTCCAAGTCCAGAGTCATGTGTCAATCATCTAGGGTCAAGAGTTTAGGGTTTGCAATTCTTGGTTAAGGGTTTGGGGTCCATTATAATGAGTGGTTGGAAATTGAGTGTACCCACGAAGGGGTGGCTAACTGGAAGAGGAAGAACTTCTTGGGCGCTAACAGTGGAGAGTGGCAACTAACAACAAATCATGAAGACATTGAAAGAGAACACAAAGGACAAAACAAAAAGGCCAACCAGTTAATCGAATTCGGAAAAACACAAGATCATGCGTCTTCCAGATATACTCTAAATCAATGAGCAGACTTAAGATAGTTTTAATGGCATGCTCAACCCAAAAACGTGTGGGAGTTAACCAGACACACTTGTTATGGGTTTTCCAAATAAAATAAATAGCAATATTATTATTGAGGCTATTCAAGAAGTTCTATAGATGAGGTTTTTACTCTCCAACTAATGGTGGCTAATTTAATTGTTGGGAATTAGATCACTTATTTGAACCGTAAAAAGATAATTGACAACATACAAGAAGTAAGTAATAATCATAATAGTAGGAAACATATGATTTTATGTGAAAAAATTCCTTTTAGAATGAAAGAGAAAAATCACGGGACTATAAGTTCGAAATATCTGCTACGCAATAAGTTCAGTTACACAACCCCTAATAAATACAAAGATTTAATATTTTATAACAATAAATCCGAATAATAATGAGTATAATATGAAAGAAAAGAAACAATACTGGTAAAACATTCTTCTCAACTGTAAAAACAACATATCCAAGATCAGTGAAGTTTAGAATATGATTCGAAACTCAATCGGATCATCCAATCTTTCTCTTCTCTCATTTCTCTTTCTTTCTTTTCTTTTTTTTAATTGTATCGGCGTTTTAAATCTCAAAAATTACAAAGTAGTAACACTAAAATGCGTTATTGCATATTTATATCAGAATCGTTGGGCGCACCTTGTGTGCAAGTGCCACTGTAATCGGTGCATGAGCGTCCGTCACACGTGACCACTATAATCCATGCACAAGTGTTCCTCAGACATTCCTCAGGCGCCCTCTAATCTAAAATCAGTGCTCCTACGCTTGTCAGGAGCTAGTCGCACGCCATGCTGCAATTACCTTAGATTAGCATAATACACGTGTCCTTATGCAAGTTACTAAATGACATGTCAAATGGATATAAAACTCGCATGAGAGTGACCGATAATCGAATAAACTTTCCTTCTCTATCATGTGGGGGAAATCATCATCTCGATAATAGTTTGGCAAGCTTCAAACTTCCCCCTTCAGTATTACTTTAGTTATTTTGTCCGATCCATGATCCTTGGTCCTAACCTTGTCAATCATTAATAACTCAGAGTCAACCACAATCTATACCCAATAATATCTAATATCAATGTGTTTCGATTTGGAATAAAATAACGAGTTTCTATAAAAGTAAATTGCGTTTTGATTGTCACAAAGTAACACATATCGCTCTTACTAGAAACTGAGCTCCCAAATGAATTTCTTTATCCACAGCATCTCCTTGCTTTTGTTACAATAATGAATTCCACTCCTCCTACAAGAAAGAAACACACTTCTACAACTTAGATTTTTGAGAGATAGCTCCTCTCGCAAACATGACTTGATATTTCGAGGTAAATTTTTGAGAGTCGACATCGCCTGCCATGTCTGTATCAATATACCTAACCAAAAATGACTTGTCACTTTCAAAATATAAGCACAACTTGAAAGTTCTTTCGAGATACCTTAATATCCTTTTCACCATTGACCAATGATCCTTATCGGGATTTGACAGAAAATGACTAAGCATTCTAGCAATATAAGTAATATCCGATCTCGTACACACCATAGTATATATCAAACTGCTCATGGCTAAAGAGTATGGGACGCTTTTCATACTTGCCTTTAATCATCCATAGAAGGACGTTGACGGCTACTCAATTTAAAATGATTGACCAATGAATGCTCACTGACTTTGATTTATTCATGTTAAAATGTTGAAATACCTTATCAATGTAATTCTCTTGTGATATCCATAATTTTCTTGCTTTACAGTTGTAAAATATTTTTATAATCAGAATTTACTTTGTTGGCCACAAATCTTTCATGGCAAAGGATTTCCTGAGCTGTGGTGTTCCGTGAGGTATTTCATCGAACAATATGCATATTATTCACATAGAGTAGGAGAATAATGAAATCATTTTCAGAAAACATCTGAACAAAAATACAATGGTCCAAAATAGTCTTCCAATAGTATTGACCCATCATAATAAACTCAAACTTCTTAAACTATTATCTATCGACCTATTTCATCCCATACAGACTTTTCTTCAGATGACATAGTAAATGCTCCTTCCCCTCAATATGGAATTCCTTCAATTGCTTCATATAAATCTCCTCCTCGAGGTTACCATGAGGAAATGTCGTTCACACATTTGATTATTCCACTTTCAAATCAAGAACCATGGCGAATCTGAAAACCACCCTGATTGAAAATATTTTCACAATCGGGGCAAAAATCTCCTTGAAATCAATCCCATTTTGCTAATTAAAGCTTTTCATAACTAGCCTCATTTTATATCTTAGTTGTGGATTATTCTCATTGGTCTTCAAACGAAAAATATCATTGTTATTCAGGGCTCATTTACCCTTAAGCAGTATGGTCAACTCAAACGTATGGCTCTCTTATAATGACTTTATTTCATCTTGCATGGACTTCATCCATTTCGATTTGTGCTCATCCTCCACCATTTTATCAAAATTTTTGGGCTCTTCTCCATCAGTAAGTAGCACGTACTCATCAACCGACAAACAAATAGAGAGCCTTCGATCTCTTGTGGATTGTCGAAACGGAATGATCTCGGTGAATTTAGCAACATCATGAGAAACAACATCATCCTCATTTGCATCATCTTTGCCATCGAGCATAGAAGTTCCACAGTCTTCTTCCCTTTTGGCATTACTTTAATCACTGTATTCATTACGAACAGGTATTGGTATCAAAGATTCAAGATTTGTATAACCAAATTGACTGTTATCATTGCTGGAAACAACCTTTGCCACTTT
This sequence comes from Nepenthes mirabilis, assembly GCA_025585075.1. Lineage (NCBI taxonomy): Eukaryota > Viridiplantae > Streptophyta > Magnoliopsida > Caryophyllales > Nepenthaceae > Nepenthes > Nepenthes mirabilis. Next base: position 5,491 of record JAODPA010150868.1, read on the forward strand.
ACTGATATATTCAATTGTCTCATCTCAATGAACACCGTATCTGTTGATTAAACAAGTTTATTCACTATTGGATCATAAAGCTGATATCCCAACTCATCTTCTCTATAGTTCAGAAAGATGCCCTGTCTTGTCTTCGACTCCAATTTGGACCTCTCGTCCTTAAAAATGCCGACAAATTACTTGCACCGGGATACATGCAAGTAGTCGTAGGATACCCCGTTTTCGGACAACAACTTCTTTAGTACTTTTCCATTCAGTGGACCGTTCGGTGATAGATTGATTATATAAGCCATGGCATTTAAGGCTTCACCCATAATGAATTGGGGAGTTTTGCCTCTCAAAACACACAGTGAACTCTCCAGATCAGTATTATATTCATCCATTCAACTACTCCATTCAACGCAGTGTCTTCGGTGGAATCCTTTGATGTCAAACTTGTACGTCCGATAATACACGTTGAATACTCCAATATATTATTCGCCGTTGTCAATCCTAATGCACTTTAATTTCTTCCACATTTGTCTCTCCACCTGGGTATGGAACTGTTTGAAAACGTCAATGATTTGATCCTTCAATTTCAGCAGATAAATCTACATCTTTCTTGAACAATTATTAATAAACGTGATGAAATAAAGTGTTCCTACAAGTGTCTTCACTTTAAGAGGGTCATATATGTCGGTGTAGGCCAACTAAAAAAAATCAACCTTTATAGGGGACGAGTTTCCATGAAATGGAACTCGCCGTTACTTCCCCACTATATAATGAGGTCAAGTCTTCAGCTTGACTTCCTTCACATCCCTAAGAAAGTCATTCTTATCTAGCCAATTTAACCCCTTTTCACTCATGTGGTTTAATTATCGGTGCCACAAATCAAAAGATTCTTCACGTCTCACAACATGTATGTCTCCAATTAAAATTGAGACTTGTAATACATACAAGTTGAAAACTTTCTTTTCCTGGATAACAAATAAAGATCCTCTAGACAATTTCCATACCCCTTCATAGCAAGTGTTACAAAACCCTTCATTGTCGAGCTTCCCTGTTGAAATAAGATTCAATCAAATATCTAGAACGTGTCATACATTTCTCAACAATAGTTTGGTTTCATTATTGGTCATAAGGTACACATCACCATAGTTGATAATTCGGAATGTGCCTGCATTTTTCATTTTCAAAACTCCAAAATCATAGGGAATGTAAGACATGAAAATTTTCTTTGTGACGTGATATGAAGTGAGGTATCATTGTCCACCACCAATTTCATTTCATAATCCGCCAAATTGATTACCTCATCTTTCTTACAGACTAACAAAAGGTCGACCTCGATAACAACTGTGGCTATCTCCTCATCTCGAGCCTTGTCGGCTTTCTTCTCATTCCCATCAACATTTTCATACTTCTATTTGTAACAATACTTTTTGATGTGCCCCTTTTTTCGCAGTGATGGCATTCAATATTTTAATATTTTATTCAAGACTTGTTTCAACCCTTTTTGCCAGATTTAGAACTGTACTATTTATTTCTTTCCCGTGACTTAGAGACTAGTATTTCAGAGTGTGAATAAAAGTTTCATGAGCGATGTCTCATCTCCTCATTCAGTACAGCTCCCTTTATTATTTTTAGAGTCACAATGCCATTTAAAACAGTATTGCCAATAGTAATCCGTATCACCTCCCATGAGTTCAGTAAAGTGGTCAACAACCATAAGCCCAGCAACTTATCATCAAATTTGATTTTTACACTACTAAATTGGTCAACACATCCTTAAAATTTATTAAAATAATTGACAATTAACGTGCTCTTCTTGTATCTCACTGGCATCAATTTCATCAAGTGGTATAATTTATTGTTATAGGTTTTGAAGCATAGAGATCCTTTGAAACAACCAGATGAATTTAGTAGATCCCTTTAGGTAGCCTAATGACCATAAATTGAACCTATCTAATTTTTACAGTGCGATTGTTAGCTGTCCATAGACTAGCAGTACCTACTGTTTCTTTTTGGGGATCAATATTAGCAATGAAATTTGATGTAATTTAGATTCAGGATTTAAAAAAATTTAATTAATACTGATTTTGTGAATAAATAAGGTATTAACTATTAGCATCCCGAATTTACATATCACAATTAAATAGATACGAAATTGAGAGAAAATTAAATTTTTTTCTATCAACTCGAATCATTCATTAATTCTCCATCATATACAAAGAGAATCCAAAAAAGAAATAGTATGAAGATCTTATTATTTCGAGAAGGTTTTTTGTGTTCTCCTCTCTCCCCTTTCTCTGTTCCTACCAGGGGATCTTTATAGCAGTCTTTTCCCAACCAGAACGTCTGATCAGATCATTTAGTTTAAAAATCGATTTTGATCCGTTATGACCGGTTACCAGAAACAATTTTTTCCACGTGACTTTTAAACCGCAGTGGTTTACTTATTTCAAAATGGCTCCATGACCCAATGTGCCTTCTTCAGTAGGCCTTTCTTCCATGTTAAATCAACCCATATATTATTGTACCCATCACTAGCCCCCCATATCGGCGGGTTAGAATTTTCAACCGGCGAAATGTTCTTTTTGATGGGTCACTCGAGTATGCTTCTTCTAGCATCCTACTGATTTGGATTTTGAATCAAAAAAAGAACTTCTACTAGCCGATTTGGATTCTTGGAGCAAAACTTATTTGAAAACGAAAAAAATGTCCTTTCCCAGCTGACTTTTTCAACTGTCTTTTGAATCAAAACCGGCATTGTCATCTTAACGGTTGATTAGCTTATACTCTTCTCCAGCCGGTTTTAGATAGAAATCGACAGAAGCCACTAACCAGTACAATTTGAAATCGTCATTTCTTCCATATGGTCTGGGTTGACATCGATATTTTTTCTAGCTGATTTGATTTGAAATCGGTTGTTTGCCAACAGGTTTGAATTTGAAATCGGCATCTTTTCTTGCTGATTTGGACTGAAATCGGCTGTCAGCCAATTTGAATTTAAAATCGGCATTTCTTCTTGCCGATTTGGACTGAAATCAACTATTAGCCAATTTGAAATCGGCATTTCTTCTTGCAGATTTGGACTGAAATCGGCTGTCAGCCATTTTGAATTTGAAATCGGCATTTCTTCTTGCCGATTTGGACTGAAATCGGCTGTCAGCCATTTTGAATTTGAAATCGGCATTTCTTCTTGCCGATTTGGACTGAAATCGGCTGTCAACCAGTTTGAATTTGAAATCGGCATTTTTTCTTACCGATTTGGACTGAAATCAGCTGTCAGCCAGTTTGAATTTAAAATCGGTCTTTCTTCATATCGATTTGGACTGAAATCGGTTGTCAGCCATTTTAAATTTGAAATTAGCATTTTTTCATGCCAATTTGGACTGAAATCGGCTGTCAGCCAGTTTGAATTTGAAATCGGCTGTCAGTCAGTTTGAATTTGAAATCGACATTTCTTCATGTCAATTTGGATTGAAATCGGCTGTCAGCCATTTTGAATTTGAAATCGTCTAAAGCCCTCATCAGGTTCCCTCGAAAGATAGGTCAAATATTAATTACATACCAGCGAGTAACCCTATCTGGCTCTGGCACTTGTGCATCATTATGATAGGTGTGTCAGTTGGTCATCATTCCTAAGAAACCATTCGGAATTGCTGCCAAAATTTGAAATCAATTATAAGTCTGGCTTCTCTTATTACTTACCGTTTCATTTCAAACTCTTCTCTTCACTTCCTATATTCACCATGGCTCATCGCGTTCAAGTTCCACGTATTCAAGCTCTTCAATCAGTTCTTTCATCTACTGGCATAGATTCAATTTATACTAAGTTCAAAATTTGTAAAGAAATACCTTTCTTGATTCCTTCTCAGAGTGATAGGGCTTACTCTCCTCCTGATAGGTATATCACCATTTACAAAGCCCATCTCAATAGCGGTTTACGAATTCCCCTTGCCCTGAAACTACATCAGATTTTTATGGAACTTGGAGTCCCCATTGCTAGGTTTCACGCTAATGCCATCAAGTACCTTTACAATCTTTACATCTTTTTTTGGCTTCGTGGGTTTACACTGAATATTATAATCGTAAAAGTGCTTTTCAAATTCAGTCAGAGTGGAGACTAGATTTCTTTGACACCCCGTGAATTAAATATTGGTGGGGTAATTTATGAATCAATCAAAAATTGAAAAGATAGATTTTTCTTTTTGAAGGCTAGCTTTGATTTGGGTTTTTCTGTCAGTTGGGGTAACGTCCCGTCATCTTTTACAGGTAAATTCAAGACGACGAGGAAAAATCGGTTCGACCATTCACCGATTTAATTCAAAAAAACTTCGATTTGTTTTGTGACAAGGAGCACCTAAAATTTTGACGTTGGCCAAGTGGGTGCCTCGATCGGTGACCACAGCAGTAAGTAGTCATACCCCGAAACGTCTTAAGAGGAAAATTCAGCAATCGAAAACTAAAGGTTCAATCTCGCACCGTCGAGTGGTTTTGGCTAGTCCATCTTCTTCTTCTACTGATACTAGTGTACCAATATCGGAGAGGATGCCTAGTACGAGGAAATCAGTAGGAAAATCTATCTTTTCCTCAGTTTCTTCGGCACCCAGTGTGCAGGCAGCTGAGGAGGTGGCCAAACTGACCTCAAATGCTCAGATTTTTGATAGGAATGACGGATCTGAATTAGCTATATTTGGTGGACTCCCGCCTCTTTCTGAAATTTCTATTGAGCCCAGAACTGAGGAGGCTTAAAGAGCTTTATTGATTAGTGATTCTACTCAATCGGCCTGTCTTTAAGACCGGATTCAAGAAGTTGCCCCTACTTCTGAGGCACCTCCTGAGGATATTGTCATTCCTTCCATCGGTCCAGCCAAGGTTCAACCTCAACCTGTTGCCAACCCGTCCCATTTTGAGAAGAAAATTTGTTGTCCAAAAATTTCAGTATCCAATCCAATGGATGTTCAAGATAGAGTTCGCCCAGACTGGATGAATACTCCTGTCTCTTCTTCTCATCCTAGTCCTAGGGGCCACCCAGAACGCCCATTCACTCCAGCTTCAAGGATATCTCTGAATGAAGCTGCTTTGAATGCGCGTTTTATCCAGGCAAATTTTAGATAATGTTGTACTTTTTTGGGGGTAACGGTCTGACTTTGTCGAGTTGGACTGACTTTTTTTTTACAGGATGAAAAGCTGAATGAAATCATCAGAATCGAGATTCATCAACGGAGGCTTTAGATTGGGCATCTTTAGCAAGAGGTTCGAAACTTGTCTCAGAATCTGGTTGACCCAATAGCATTAGAAGAAATGAAGAATAAGATGGAGGCAGCTATTGCAGAAGCCCAGCAGTATAATGGTCAAAATTTTAATCTTGAATCCGAATTGCAAAAGGCCAGAGATAAGCTCCAATCTTCTAAGCTTCACCTGTCGGACCCCCAAAATGAGCTAGCCCATTCGAATTTTGAACTGCTGATCTGACTCAGACCAGAAGAAGTGGGATTGACTCTGAATGCCAGATTTCAAGAAGGCATTCATTTGTGTCAGAAGATAGCTTTGTTGATTGGTCCCCAATTCCCAATTAATTTTTTCGACCAAAGAAACGTGGGTGTACATCGCCGATCTAATTTGAAGGACTTTTCTGATAGAAGCGAATCCTCATCACGTCCTCCTGGGAGCCCCTTGACAAAGATGTATATATATATATATATATGTTTTTAATGGTTATGCGTCAATTGAACTCATGTTTGCATAAATTTTTGATTGTCATTAAAGATTACTTGATGTTTGTTTGACCATCGTAGACTGAACGTGCTCGTCCTTATATATTGGAGTCGCCATATGTGTGTTGGATAACCCCCTAAGGTTTTAACATATTTGACCCATACTTGCGTGTCAATTGGAATTGATCCAACATTTATAATTCAACCTCAAAATAGGTCGCTCGATATAGGTTCGAGGTTTTTAATGTTTTCAAGACTGCTTATAGGTTTGTCGGCAAGTAGTGTCTGACCACTGGACTTAGGGGCAGCCGAGGTCGATTAGTTTTCATGCCATATTATATAAAGAATATAACCGGTCAGTCAAGAAACAGTGAAGATTTTTTTTTATTAATATAAAAACGAGATACATATTTTAAGGCATACATGATACCTGTAAGGATCCGAAGTGAATACTACGGATAGAACTTCTTTAAATGGATAGCATTCCATGTCCTTGGTACGAGTTTTCCATTTTGGGTACATAACTTATAAGTACCATCCCGGAGAACAGTAGAGACAATAAATGGGCCTTCCCAGTTTGGAGAAAACTTTTTTCTGTTAATTATTTTTCCCGTTACTTCAATACTCCTCAGAACCAAGTCTCCAATGTCAAATTGGCGAGCTTTTACTTTTTTGTTATAATATCGAGCGATTCGTTGTTGGTAAACTGCTATGCGAACTCGTGCCGTCTCTCTTGTCTCTTCAAGCAAATCAAGTTGCTCCCTGATTTTTTGGACGTTACTGACCGGATCAAAACTTTTGACTCGTAGACTGGGTAATCCGATTTCCACCGGTATGACCGCCTCAGTTCCAAAACATAGGCTGAATGGTGTTTCTCGTGTGGGCTCTTTTGGTATCGTGTGGTACAACCATAATACTAATGGTAGTTCATCTGCCCAGGAGCCCCTAGTGTCTTCCAACTTTATTTTCAATCCATGTAATAGAATTCGATTGGTAACGTCTACTTGTCCGTTTGATTGGGGGTAGGCTACTAAAGTATGAACCAGTCGGATGCTTAAATTGGCACAGTACCGGGTAAAACGTTATCCAGTGAATTGAGTCCTATTATCAGTAATTATCATTTTGAAAATTCCATATTGATAGATGATGTTGTGTTTAACGAACTCAATAGCACTGTACTCAGTTATCCGAGCCAATGGAGCAGCTTCCACCCATTTGGTAAAATAATCGATGCCAACCATAATGAATTTTTTTTTGTCCAGTTGTCACAGAAAAATGACCCAATATATCGAGCCCCCATTATGAAAACGGCCAAGGAGCTTGTAAAGATTTCATCTCTGTGGGTGGTTGGTGCGTCATGTTACTGTGTAATTAGCAGTTTCGCATTTTTTGACGAATTTCATGACGTCCCTTTTGATAGTAGGCCAGTAATATCCTTGACGCATTATTTTGAATGCAAGATTCTTACTTCTTATGTGTGATCCGCATATTCTTAAATGTACTTTGCTCAGCACATATTTGGCTTCCTCCAGAGTAAGACAATGCAAATACGGGATTGAATATTTCCTCTGGTATATTTTTTCATCTATTATAGAATACAATCCAGCCGTTTTCTTTACACGTTTCCTGTCCTCTGGATTTTCTGGTAGAACTCCCTCCCTAAGGTACCTCCAATATGGAGACATTCAATTTTCTCTAGCAGTTAATTGTAGAACTTTCTATTTAGATTCTTCAATACTGGGAGTGGATAAAATTTCACGCATAATCTTTGCGTATTGCTCGGGATTTTCAGTTACTACAGACTTTGCTTGTTGATCGGCCCTTCCATTGTCTTCTCTTGAAGTATACACTACTTCTACCTTGTCGAAGTTTTTCATCATATCCCTTACTTTAGCAAAATAACTTGCTAAGAGAAGGCTTATGGTTTCGAAATTTCCTTGGACTTAATTTACAACTCTGAATCACTGTAAATAATTATTTTTTTCAAATCAGTACAATACCTGTGTATCGTTGTGTGAGCCACTGAGCGACATATCAAATAGATATGAGATCCACAGAGGAGTAACCCATCATCCAACATTAATATTGCGAACCTATTGATCATTAGACCAAAGTTCCCTCATTTCGCCACATACTACATTTAAAATATGCGTAGTTGTAACACATTGAAAGAAGATGTGATTAAACTCTCATATGTTTTTGGCTGAAGATTAAGCAATCCATAGCATTGAGTTTCTCCTTAATAGCGAGCTATAGGACGAAAGTATGCTCATAGCATTCCACATCAAACGCTTTCACTAAACCAATAGACTCACCTTGGGACAGAAAGATACAACATGTCGATCTTGTCAAAAATTTATCATCCGTGTTAGACAGACCACTTGATCAAATTAGAAACATCCGACTATAGAGAAAATGCTGGCCAACAAATGAAGGAGCCTACCTACAGCCGTGCCTGGGCAGTCAACGCTAATTGGATTTGAAAACGCTGCTTGCAACCTTTGAATCCCATGAGAGGCAGGTGCCAGTTATCCAACCATCACAAGGTTCCCTTCCCATGCCTAATGATGTATGAGACAGTATAATAAATTTCCCAAGGTTCATAATTCTCAGAAGCTTTAGGAAACTAATTGCAAAATTTTAATTTTCTAAATAAATCTTTCTCGAATTCAATACTTAATAATCCAGTTTAACCATACTAAGGAGGATCCTGAATAATGAATTCTCCAAAGTTGCCAAACCGTCAATGCTTTGTTTCAAGTAAAGACATTCTTAATACCAAGCCCACCTTTCACCGTATGGCCATAGATGTTGATCAACCAACCTTTTCAAAGACTCTTCCCTCCATATTATTGTGTGAAAGGAACCAACATATAACATCATCAACTTTTTAAGTGTAGGTTTTGAAAGAAAAAAAAAATCAAAGTGTAGTAAGAATAAATTTTAGAAAAAATAAAAGTAATCAGATGAAATCTGCATGCAATGGAAAGCCATCTATTCTTCCAAAGCCATCTATTCTTCCTAGAAAATATATGACTCAATACTTTGTCAACAAGCACCTAGCAATCCACAATTGAGAGTCTAGTAGAGATTAGCGTCACGCCTTGATAACGGATTAAAGAGAATCAGCTTTGAAACCCATAGTGGCCTACAAGTCCTCTAGCATTGATTAGTCTATCAAACAGACAAATATATCATTTTTATCAACACCGGGCCACACGGGCGAACATAGAATAAAAAACAAGGCCAAGCTCCTCATAAAAAGTCGATGGAAATGTTTATTGGATTCTTGTTACTCCCTTATGGGTACTATATCAAATGGATAGTTATTAAAAGGTCATGCGATATTTGTATAAAAATTATAGTATTAGCGCATGTGACTATCGCCCAAGCGCCAAACCCAGGGGTGCCTACGCCTGAGGCTTGCCCGAGAGGTGCCTAAGTGCCAAATCGGAGGTGCCCGTGCCTGAGCACCGAAGATAGTGGCAATCGCGCCTCAGGCGTGCCTGACAAGGGTTCAAGCACGACTCATAATATAAAAACATACCTGGCACGTTTTTAGAGTATTTAAAAATCAAATCTCACATAAGGAATGTCATACAGAAAAATAAAAGAGAAAAAGATAGAAGAATAAGAAAAAGAGATTCAACATCTGGTTAAAATTCGATTTAAATTTCGTTCTTTACAAAGATCGAGTACGTTGTTCTAAAGTATATTTTATTTGGTTATTCTTATTTTTTATCATATTTTCTTGTGGATTGTTAAATATATTAAGTGGATTGTAATAAATAAT
>JAODPA010150879.1:0-14981 GCA_025585075.1 Nepenthes mirabilis
CAATGTGAAGTTTTTTGGCTTTTGGATCATGTATTATATATTGTGGATTTGTATATTATGCTGTATAGGATATTCATTGGTTTTATATTAGGCCCAATGTCTGTATTACAGCCTAAATTCTACCAAATTTTTAGTTAAAAATACGCTACGTCATAGATGGTATCAGAGAAGAGATACCTTAAATTTGATCTAAATTTCATACGAAAGTTTAGGATAAAATAAGAAAGATTGAATAAGCAGATAAAGGCGTAAGATGATTAAGCTAGATTGAATAACTCTAGTTATCTTAATTTTAATATTTTAGGTTAGAATTAAGTTAGAATTAGAAGTTAGGTTTGATTGTCTAGTTGTGATGACCCAATATCCTGGAGGATAAAGATATATCGTGGTATATATTTGTGGATACTTTATGGATAAAAACCTTCCCGATGAGATTTTGGGAGCATGTTTTAAGTTGTAAACAGTTCGGTCACAGGATTGAGAATTGTCCGTATCGTCTAACCAGACAGTGAAGAAGTCCAACACCTTGAATTGGATTTTGTGATGTTGGCACAAAGTTTTGAGGTGTTATTTACAGTGATGGAATGTGAGATTCCTAAAATCTGATATTGTAGCATAGGTATTGTTGGGATCTCGAGTATATAATTTTTATTTGTGATTTTTAAGTTTATTTATTTATTTAAGAGTTTAGGCTTGATACTATCGATATCGAGGACTACGATATTTTCTTGGGTCCATAAACATAATTAGTTGGGCTGAATTGACTTGTTTTGAGATATCAAGTTTTGATCTGATTTTGATGGTAATTTGGTTAGCGAGCCACCATACTATTGTAGCATAGGTATCGTTGGGATCTCGAGTATATAATTTTTAGTTGTGATTTTTAAGTTTATTTGTTTATTTAAGAGTTTAGGCTTGATACTATCGATATCAAGGACTACGATATTTTCTTGGGTCCATAAACATAATTAGTTGGGTTGAATTGATTTGTTTTGATATATCAAGTTTTGATCTGATTTTGATGGTAATTTGGTTAGCGAGCCACCATACTAGTGTGAATTGAATTGGTAAGGATATTACATTCTACAATTGTGTTGTAAGATTTTGAGTATGAATCCAAATTGATCGAGGTATTAGAAAATTAGTATCATTTTACCTGCAAATCGTTTAATGAAGATTTACAGCAAGTCCAATTAGTATATAAGACCACATCTAGAGGTCATTTTGTGGCCACTGAGGAGTTTTAACCGTGTGAATATTTGAGGATGTTTTTGAAAAGAAAATTAGGTAATTGATCTTTTGATCAATAATTCGAGGTTATATCAAAATCGATATTGATCTTTGAGGATTCCATGCAGAACTAAGGAAGTATCGGTTAGGTGCCACCGTAGGATGCTCTAGATTCTTCAAAGTAGGTAAGACGAACCAATAAGATTATCTGTGAATTTTTAAAAATTAGTTTGTTCAGGAGATTAGTAATTTGATAAGTAGGGACTGTGAATAAATAGATGAATTATTTGATCTATTGTAAAGGTTTGATGATTTCTAAAATCGATCTTTATCCATAACGTTGTTGATTGTGGATAATTAAGAATTGTACCCATGGCAGCATTCAGGATAAGAGTTTGCCTGTTATAAATTTTGATAATGCCATTTTGGTTTAAAGATTCATCGATAATCTAGTGGATTTAATAGAGTGGATCTTTCCGTCACATTTGGATTAATTTTATGAAGGCCTCATTAAGAAATTCATAAGATTATGATGATGTATGAACTCTATTTGAGGACGGTATCATGGATTAGGAAGGCAATTAGCTATGTGCCTAATTGGGAGAGAATATGAGTTTGATTAAGGAAAATATTATGTTGGATATGTAGTTTCTTCAAGAGTATGAATATGGTTCCATAGGAATTTAAGCGATGGCTCATTTTGGAAGGATTGATTGATGTCGTAAAAACGTGCATTCTCTTGGGTCTAGGTGAATTCGGAATGATATTCGTTAAGTGTTCCTCAAGGTTTTGTAACGTCCATGGGGCATTTGGTTTGGAATCGTTCGGTATCTATTGGGATGAGATACATGAAGATAGTTTTCAATGAATGAAAGCTAAATTGTCGATTATGTCGTTTGGATTGAACTTTGACAGATCCAATGAATTATAATAGAATGTGATACTTTTGAGGAAAATCTAAGATTATGATTTTCCTATATCGTTTGTGGGTGGATGTCCTTAGATTAAGTAGGGGAGAGGTCCATGATTAGAATTACTCCACATATGATTTGGAGTTAGCAAGCGAGAGTCCTTAAATTTAAGATATTTTCAATACTTTATATGAATTGTGAAAGGTGAACAACGAGCAAGTTAGCGGAGATAGCTTTTGATTATATAGAGTAAATACAATTCAGGTTACGACTGACCGCTTCTTTAGTCAATAAGGTCTACTAGCCCCTGATCCCCATACGAAATAAATTTTCGGTATGATTTGATAACTAAAAAAGATAAAAGAAATGAATTAACGAAATTTGGAATGAACGAATAAAGCATTTTTTTCTGAATCATATTTTACGATCTCATATGCATCTCTGTTCCCTCATATATATATTATTATATTTTTGAATATGAAATTTTGCATATCCTTTGATATAAATGTGTGTCTTACTGAACTTTTGGCTCATCATTACTATTTTCCTTCCTTCAAATGAGTATGAGTTATAACCGATTAGGTAGCGTAAAGAATTTGAGTTAGTTAGGCTCCAAGATGTTGAAGATGACCTTATGGACTTAGTTATGTGGTTTTGTACCTTCTTATGGGATATTGTGTATTTCTGATAGATTTTATATATAGATATATACATATGATGATGATGATACACCCATAGTATAGTTTTCGCAATATTGATGAATGTTTATACTTTCGCAAATTGTTATAGTTAGTTGGGTACCTAGTGGCGACTATTCTGAGCCAACGTCACACCAGAGTTATAAAGTTGGTGTCACGTGAGGTTTTGTGGCTTTTGGATCCTATATTATGTATTGTAAATTTGTATGTTGTACTGTCAAAGATATTCATAGGTTTTGTATTAGGCCGACATCTGTATTACAGTAGAAACTCTTCGATTTTTCGGTTAAAAATACGGTAGGTCACAAAAACAAAACCTTAAACCTTTATCATTAGAATAAGCCACAAGCTCCTCTCCATTCAAATAATATCTCCATATCCTAAAAGCAAAGATTTCAACTGCTAACTTTAAATCAAGAGTGGAATAATTTTGTTTATGAACTTTTAACTGCCTTGACTTATAAGCATCTACCCAACCACACTGCATGAACACACAATCTATACCTTTTTTAGAAGTATCACAATATAGTATAAATCCACTTGATCCATTAGGGGTCGACCAAAATTGGTACGGATATCGATATATTTTTAACTCTCAAAAGCTCTTATCACAATCTTCACCCCAAATGAAAACTATCCTTTTCTGCACCAATCGAATTAAAGACACAAAAATTTCCAAAATTTTCAACAAATTTCATATTATATTTAGACCCCAGAAACACAGCACCTCCGAGATATTAGTCTACCTTTCCCATATGGCATTGCTTCAATCTTCTACGGATCCATTGATACATCATCAATAGTACCCAGACTATTTATTTCTCCAACCAAAACTCGCATTTATTCACATAACCACCTTTCTCTCGAGATCTTGTCTTGAAAGTCGTCTCAGGCACATCCTCCTGCTCAATCCTCGATTGATAGTATCCTGAATGCAAATCATTCTTTGGAAAATATCCGAGCTCCTTGCAGCTCATCAATCCATCTTTCTTTTTCACAAATAGTGCATAAGCTCTCCATGACGATACATCATATGAAACACTTCTTCAACAATCCTACGATTACTATTCTTTTAATTTAGACGAGACCATTTCTTTTGCAAAGTCTTCAAAATCAATATCAATCACGACACAATCTCAATAGCAACTCAAACTCTAGGTCACAAGGTTGTTTAGGCTAATCCTCTTCTACGACTGAGGAAGCGGCTCTAACATCACGAGCTGTAACTGCAAACGCTCTAAACGGAATCGTCTGACTCCTATCTGGACGTCTGGGATTTGGACGCCTAGGATTCAAGCAATCATTTGACAAATGACCTATCTAATCACAATTGAAACATACTCCATACTAACGAAAGTAAATTCATCCAGTGTGATTCTCCAACAAAACTCGCAGACTGACCTCACAAATTAGAACCTTCGGAAGAAGACTCTACTTCATTTGACTTTCCTTTATCTTATCATTTTCTTTATCTCGACTTTTAGTGTCACTACCAAATAGGTCAAATAAATAATCAATTAAATTTTAATTATTATTCTTATAAATTTTAAATTTGGGTTGACAAACCAAATACATATGACCCAATAAATTAAAAATTTTGCATAAGACCTTAGTAGATAACCGTCCAAATAAAATAAACATGACCTACTCTATAAATAGTTATAAAAAAATAACCAAATAATACAATACTCAACCACATATTATAAGAAATCCAATAGCATTAGAATATATTGATCCAAGGCCTAAACTCAGCTGATCCAACAACCAAAATATGACCCATATATATCCAACAATATCAGAGTGGTATAATACTCACTAAAATATACAATACTGTAACAAATCTAATACATTCTCATCCAATACATCCAAACTCTCTACTCTGAAGGAATAAAATAGAAAATGTGAATTTAAAACTCAAAAGATATCATATAGGTTTATAGATATAACAATAACATGCTCAATAAATCAGAATGAGGGTCCAAAAATAGATCTTAAAATAGATAATGAATATAAGTTAAATATCCAATTATCTTATAAAATCTCCATTCAATACTGGACAGACAGAACGGATCAGCTACAACCAGAACTCAACCTTTTTCGTTGGCAGAAAGGGAGCATAGTCCCCCCCGTTGGGAGAGGTGCCATAGATGCAATAATGTGCCACAGAGATAGCAATTAATAATAGATAGTCACAGATAAGATATCACCACAGATATAGCGGTTAATAATAAATAACCACAAATAGGGTCTCACCACAGAGACATCGATTAATAACAAATAGTCACAAATATAGTCTCGCCATAGAGACGACAGTTAATATAAAATTGTTACAGATAGGACCTCACCACAAAGATGGCAGTTAATAACATCTTGTTATAATACTGAGTGACTCTTTGTTGGTAGGCTATCAATCGAATACTTGCTATGTACCTTACTTCCGTAAGAAGATCGAATCGAATTTGGTGCCAATCTATAGAACCAATTTCTTGCATATCTCTTAAGAGTCAAAGGAAAAAATAAACACAACGTGGAATTCTCAAGATTTAAGAAGCCCAACAATGTCTAAAAATGGTTAAGATGGTCTATCGGATCAGTGCTTCATTCATAAGGTTCCAATGTAGGCATTTTAGATTTTCGAGGGAGTAGATTTCCCATGATCTCCCGTGTGATTGGCGTTCGACCCAATTTGGCTAACTGTTTAGCTATGCTGCCCCGAAAGAGTTGTTGCTCAATACTTTTGATTCTCTTCTCCATCTTAGTTGTAGACACAATCCTTTTTACATAAGAAACATTCTTAATTCTGAGTGGTTAGCTGATATGCAAGATATTTGTTTGTCCAAGAAAGTTTTCATTATACTAGTGCAAAAGCCTTCTTCTTGTACCTAGGGTTGTCCTGAATACCAAAAATATTGAGGGTTATGTCGTTTGGGACTTTCCTCCATAGTCTTAAAGTTTAACCACCCTTCGAGCCAAAATGGGTTTTTGCGGAGGAGGTTTCTTGTCCCTCTAAGATTCTTGATAAATGCTACGTCCTTTTAGACATAGACTTCCTTCACTTGAACTTTCCCTAGGAGGTTGACGCTTGTGAGTTTGAGATTAGAACTCCATGCGCTTGGCCCTCCACCTTGTCTCATAAGGATTTTAGCATCCTCAACTTATTGTTAATTTGAGCCGCCATGGATTTGACGTTTACATTCATCATCAAATGGATGTTTTCATGGCTACCTTCCATGGGCTCGTGGCCACGAGATACAACATCCTTTGGTAGAAAACTAGCTTGTTCTTAGGCTCTAGTGTTTATCATTTTTTCTTTCAAAAGTAATTTATTTAAATTGTGATGCAAATAGATGACTTGATTATATTCACACTAACGGTGCCAATGATATGTACATGAGATTTGAATTATTGTACGAATTATAGAGCCAAACATTACCTTTAATTGGTCCAAAAGAAAGCAACTTTAATTTTCGTGACTTTGAATCCGGATATTGTACACCACAATAATTCAACGATTATTGATTAAGTAATCGTCTAACAGTTAATATTTGACATTTATTTGGTCGTCACCACTTATTTCAATACAGTTAATTATCTCTCGATTATATATAATTATTCGTTAGGATTAAATACCTTATTTATTATTTTATCAGGCCTTTAATGGCTTCCATCATTCATATCTTCTGTCATCTGGTCACTCGACTAATCAATTGAACCTTTGACGAGAGTATTTCTGAACTGGTTAAGTGCCTAGACAATCCTCTTCGGTTCATGCCAGGTCGAAGTATAGTTATTTGGACCATACCAAACACTTGTTATTCTTTTTTAATTTTATTCTTCACTTTAATGTTCTTGTTTGTGATTTTAACTTTTACATATCAATTATGTTATTTTCTTTTTTTTTTACAGCAATTTTATTATATATTTGAAAAATCCTTGATATTTAATTTAAATAAAATATCCTCTCAATTTGATCTTTATTTCTAAGTTTATACGCTTAGAGAAATTTTGTAACTTCACATATAGCAATTCCAAATCTTGTTAATTAAAAAATATTCTTGATTTTTCTCCCAAAATGAGCCAATGGAAAAGACATCGATATTCTCTTGTTGAGTTCTTGGGTCGAATCCACCCGTATTTGAGAGATTGTCTACTTTAAGAGAATACACAGAATGCATTCGATAGCTAACTCGTCCTGAACATCTCAAAAACAGAAAAACAAAAAGCATTCCCACTTTCAAACAGGAGATTAAATTTTTACTCAATCAGTACAAAATAATTCATTTTACAATACAGCCCACTATATAGAGATGATCATACTATTATATTTAGACATTGATATCAATGAATTTTCGCTGACTACATTATTGCCGAAATGTTGCGATTGGCCCTCCCCTGTTTGAGATTTTATCTACCTTGGGAAAAAATGTGAGATGCATTCAATTACGGCAAGTCTGGTTACCTTCACCTGCAATCATTCTCGAGCCATAAATTTAATAACGCCTGGTTTTTTTTACTGAATTCTTTTATAAAAAAAATTATATA
Source organism: Nepenthes mirabilis (assembly GCA_025585075.1). Lineage (NCBI taxonomy): Eukaryota > Viridiplantae > Streptophyta > Magnoliopsida > Caryophyllales > Nepenthaceae > Nepenthes > Nepenthes mirabilis. The sequence goes on from JAODPA010150879.1 coordinate 7,382, forward strand.
CTTTAACCAAATCATGTAAAATTTTGGACCAGATCAATCAAATGAATGAATTTTAATCAAGTCAGCATATATCTCGAGGCCCTACCGATCATGAGCTCCAAAGAGCTCACCAAAGCAAAACCAGCTCCTCATTAGGCCAAACGACACTGAATTCTGGCAATTTCTTGGTCTAAAAAATAACAACACATTTTGGAAATATTAAAACCCGAGGCCTTGATGCCACCCGTGCTGCGGCGCGACAATATGACCAAATTTCACATTTTGTGACAGACGCACAAACAACTAACAGTAGTCCGTTTTTTTTGTCAACTAACACAATATCGTGTGTCTGATCGCTGTGGACCTTCTGCCTCGTCTTCTTGTTGCTGCCGAATCGCCTCCAGATTTGGTACCATGCTAGTCGAAGGTTTATCAGCAGGGGAAACAAGATTCTTAAGCCAGGTTGCTTGGAATCGAGGAGCTGCTCGGCTCGAGCCACCATTGTCCGGTGCAACCGGTGAGTGAGCCACAATGCCAGAGAGGTATCGGAACGCTACTTTGCTGGCCGAGACTATCTCCGTCTTAGCTTGCTTCAACTGCGGTAGACAAATTGGTTGGAAAATGCTTCGGTGGGGAAAACCGCAGCTAGAGCTAAACATTTAGTTTTCTTAACCTTTCAATGAGTCAAATCATTTTAAAAATAATAGGGAATAAAAATTGAGATAACATCGTAATTTGTTATTCTAATATTAATCGTTCATATTGTAAAAATAAATCCCAACAATTAAAAGGGCAAGGAATCTTGATGTTTGAAAAGACTCTAACAAAACCCCAGTTAATTAGTATGTATTACATATCATTTGCACAGTCAATCGACCCCCTCTAAAAAATATAAATAAAAAAGAAATCAGACATAAATTTACTGATAATCCAATTCAACTGTGTTTATTCAATTGGCTGGAATTTTTTTTAAAGACCCAATTAAATTTATTTATTGATTATTGTGATTAAGTTATCTAAAAATTAAAGCGTTTATTCAACCCACTGATGCAGAGCCATACCAGTGAGCTTCATAGCAATACAACAGTAACAAATTTTTATGTCCCACCGGATGAGACAGCTATATAAATTCGTTTTAGTCACTGGGCATGATTCAGTGTGATATTTTTCAAGCTTAAAGCAAAATGGAAATTTTACCCGGAAGGCTGTGTTTTCTGCTATTACAACAGCAGCATCACCGGCATTGGCAAACCGATTAACCCAACCTGCAAACGATAAAAGCTTTCAGAATATGAATTTAGCAAGCAATGCCACCTGAAAGGCATTTTGACCATTGCCAAAAAAATACTAAAAGCTTCAATTTCTTTTTTTTAAAATTGATTCATCCAATTAAGTTTGAGAGCTGTTATGATCCACTCAGTAGATAGGCTCGTATATTTCCCAACAGCTAAGATTAGAAATTACATTGACAAATAGTAAAGATTGTATTAAATGATTTATTTAAATGGCTATTCAATTTCAAATATTCATCTACCTAACTTTAAATTCTAGCTGTTATGTGAAAATGGGAGCCTCCCCGCTGGGGGACCATAACAATGCTCATTGAATTTACCTACCCAATCCTTAAGCCCAAAAAATCAAAAAAAAAAAGGGAATGCCAAGCCAACCGCAGGAAGAATGCTATAAGCTACATGAGCCTAGTGGGGACTAGGGCTCCCAGCTTCCTAAAATATAAGAACGGAGGATTTGATACTGCCACAAGCTGTTCGGAGCATGAAATGAAATATCAACTGATATTGATTTATTGATACAGCAGCAAGTTGAAGACTGATGTATTGTCTAGTTCTTACTCATTCATTCATAAAGTGGCATGAATTTTTTTTAAATAACTGATACAAAAGAAACCAAAAAATGAAATCTTAAAAAGCAGTCAGTTAGTTTGCTTTTGTTATCACATATATCTACTCCGGAAACACCATAAATAAATTCTATTGCCCCAGGTACCAAAGAAAACGCACTACAGAAACTCTCAAGTCTATCATCAAAAGCAGGGAGAAAGGTGAATGAATTACTGCAAAGGGTTTAGCTGATAACATTGATGAAAATATCGATATTAGTATCGACCATATCTATAACTGACATACTAAGTAATACGTATTGGTATTGAATATATTAGACAAAAAAAAACTAGAAATCATAAACTGGCAGTTTTATCAATCGATACGAAAACATATTACGATATTATCGAGGCATCAGGTAATATTGGTCTTGGAATGTCCCGACACTGATACATATCGACTCATATTTACATCAATATTGATAGCATTGTCTTTGTGGGGTTGAAACTTGATAGTTGAATTATCTTTGTCCATTATTTTTCTTAAAACTTAGTCTGTAACTGGCCAAAACAATTACCTGTAACTTCAAAGGGATAAAAGCTGAGAGGTTGTTTTATAAATTCCTGCAGGGAGACGGATCTCACCTTCTTAAGGTAAAACCAGCACAAGAAAACGGGAAGAAGTTTAGTTGTTGTGTGTGAACCACAAAATGCGAGATCGCAGTTCTGAAATGTGAGAGATACTACTGTCCTGAGAACGACTAATCTCTGGCCTTCGATTCTTGGACATACTTCTAAACTACCTAATTGGAGTTCCCCTCCTCCGCTATGGATACTTGAACACCCCAACCTCAAAATGGAGATGGGATTCCATGTCTCAGAATCCAAACCCAGCCCTGTAAATTTTAACATAATTTTTCTAGTATCCTTTAAATTTTTAAAAAAAATTAAGTAAATTTAATTTAAATTTTAGCAATATAAAAAATTAGATACCACATTATAAAAGTTAGACAGCTTAATGTATACTTATATCAAGGATCCAAAACCCTCTATATAAGAAAATGAAATAAAAAAATCTTCCATCATATCTGATTTTGCCTGTTACTATTTGATTGATTACTTGTATTTCCATACATTCAATTAGTGATTTACTTGTTTTCAACATACTCGACACTAATTACTTGCTCATGATTGCATCCCTTGATTAACTCTCACACGTAAGTGTGCTCAAGGGTCAATTTGACTAGCATCCGGCTGCCAATGGGACAGACACGCCACAGGGTTTTTGGGTTATAAAAATTGGACCATGACACCACACGGCCGGAACAACCAGGCACTTGTTTGTTGCTTTTCAATTGATCTATGCATATCTAATCAGTCCATGTAACTCTGAGAAATATTGTCTGATTTTGGTCTCAGTCAAATAAACATGTAACAAAAAAAACCACAGAAAAACAGAGGGCAGGAAGTTTACCTGGAAGTTTAGGCACACCCAATCTTTCACATAACTCGTCACAAAAGTGATTACAATTCTTTGATAACAAATCATACGATCTTCCAGGCCACTCTCTGCTAAGCTCCCTCAGGATCTGATTGAACTTAAAGATAGACAAGTTTGTCTTCCCAAGAACAAGTTTTTCACGATACCTATACATGGGATTCTTTCCAGGTTGGAAGCTGAAAACACCGGTTCCTTGTTCACAAAATCCAAATGACCATTCTTCATCTCCATAAACCTGTAGGTCAATAGCACAAACCGCCTATAAATGTCTTTATCCAGAATTTCAGTTTAGAAGAACAAAGGTTTGGGCCTGATCCTAAGAAAAACAGTATTGTTGCCTCAGTATGAGCTGAAGGTCACCAATTAAAAACATAGAAAAGGCTCTCTGCAATGCTGAAGGATACATATATCTGACTTTACCACACCCCACGATATGAAATCTAATGCATTGGGTTACCTTTAAAAATGAAAGGCTGATACAAACATTTCGACATGCATTCATTGCTACTTATCATGTTACCCATCCAAGCTTACTTATAAGCCTTATTCAATGTAAAAAAGATAGAGAATAAATAATAACACATACGAAATATTCCATTTTTCAAATCTTTACACAATTAACCAACCAAACAAAGCTGCTAAGCTAGCATGAAATTCTGGCAAGTACAAACACCTTTGAGCCTTACTCTGCTACATATCTATTTAAAGACTATATATGATGGACAACTAGCTACAACATGAAAAGAAAAGATAATTAAGTTTTTGAATTCAGGAATGAAGTCCAATCTACCATTGTTGTGTAAAATTCTATAGCCATGTGTTGTGTGCTACCAACTCCTATACAAGTTGGATCACTTGTTTGCTAAAATTATCTGGCCATTTCATCATTACCTAATTGTAAAAGTAAAACTTAATGGACTTTGATTATACCCAGTAAAATTTTATGGACAAAAAATATTAGTTCCAAAAGTGATTGACTGACAAGATAACTTGCCTTATCTATGTGTCAACAACACTCATCCCAAACTATCACAGATCAAATGTTCTATAAGCAAGGAGACCATTTGCTGTCTTAGAAGCCACTATCACATGCCAACCACTAACAACAACACCAGACATTGCAACTCTCTAGCATTCAGTCCAGGTATTCTGTTTAGCGCATGAAACCTGGATGTCAAAAAGCTGTTTCTTTCAACAATATAAAGAGCATCAATCCACCAGAAGTGTGGATGTATTCCTCCACAGAGACATGACTCGGATAGAAGCCTTGATAAGAGCTACTCTTGTTGTAATACTAACAGGCATCCAGCTCAGCCTTCCAAAGGCCCCTGCTAGCCATACTACATAATTATTCTGCAAATCTCTATATAGAGCTTCCTTATTGAGATCCTAACTAATGGTATGCAACGAAATTGGTTCATAAATTTGATATCAAACAACAGGAAAATAGAGGACTGATTCCCATAGATGTTGGCAGCTTTTATAGATGGGGAAATTAGAAACAAATGATCCACAAACTGAAAATATGTGAATTTGGATGACATATATGCCAAGGATCAACATCGAAAGTGATGAGAACAATGGAAGATTCTTAGGTGTCATGCAAGTGTTGAGCACCCCAAAAATTCTTTGAAGTCTCTTTTACACTGGCTGTTAGACAAGAATTTTAATATTCAAAAGGGAATTTTTCTTCCTGCATCCAATCCTTCAGAATAGTTATTGATACCTAATCAGGAGAGGGATTGTTTCGAGTAGGGAGAAGCACCATAAGTAGCACCGGAAATCCACATCAAGGTGAATGAAACTAGGGGTGACACAACTAGTCATTTAATCAATTGTGAAATGTAGCATAAAGGAATCCCCAGACATGCTAAGTGCAGAAACGAGTTACAAGGTACAGAAGCTACAAAAAGGGCGGCCAGCCCACTAACCGGCAACATTATCAGAGAGTGCAAGAAAAGAAGCTCCTCATCTGCTGCATAATTCAATTTCAGTTTTATCAGTTAACATCGCCAGGCACCGTCTTCAACATCAACAAAGCCATATTAGAAACCATCTGCGTGAGCTAACCATATTTTACTTACGAGACAATGTACACAAACAATGGCATGCTGGTACAATCAAAAGAGAATCAGTTCTAGCACCATATCTTTCTCGTCTACTGCTCTACACTCACTCCGGGACTACTAGAGTTTCTAAAAAAAAAAAATAAGCACAGTTCATTTCGCATGCTCGCATTTCACAAACACTGAATGAATATATGTAACTAAAGGCGACAATCTTACACATCCAAGTTCCGAAGCACTTAATTGCATTCAGAGGACAACACATTAAGAGATGCCCCAGCAAATCTGAATAGTTCACTTCTTTATTTCTCGTCCTTCCACGAAGTACCTCACTTAAGAACGCATTAAATATTTTATTTGTATCTAACAATCACATTAGCCAATTGACAAAAAAAAAAAACAAGCATCTGATCAATGAACTCAACAGAATAAGTAAGAAGGGGGACTAAAATCCCAGATCTGATCACAAATGTTTAAATCCATCAATCACATGTAATGCTGAACCGGAACTAACCGATTAGGAGAAGTAATTAGGAGAGGGGGAGACAGAGACCTCAACAGCACTGTGGAAGATGCCGCCTAAGCCAATTCCGTCTTTGAAGATTTTGTTGATCTGCATAACGGTGTTGTTCGTCTTCTCTGAACCACCGTTCGTCACATCGTAGATATGGAGGATAACCTCCGTCATCTCTCTCTCTCTGCAACACGCACAACGGATCGATTCGATGACCCCAAATCCACCACCCTAGAACTAAATTAGAAACGGTACTTCGCACAAGAACACAGATGATTTAGGGTACAGGCAAAGCAAAGAAACTTAACAACACAGTCAATGATTTCTTCGTCCCTGTCTTGCTGTCTACTTTCTTGTTACGCTCAAGACTCCCAGCCGTTCTTCTTCTGGATTTCGGAACTGCAAAATGGCTTCCCGGACACTGCCCCGGACTTCTTTCAATAGACCTGATTATTCTATTGAAAGATGAAAACGGAGAATGTTGGAGAAATTATTGTATAATGTTTTCATTTAAATATCTTTTTTTTATTAAAATGAAATGAAATAGGGGCAAAACCAGGGAAAAGCAACAAAATAGAAGGTGGTGTTAGGTTGGATGCAAAACAAAGCCTAATGGCATATAAGACAAATCTGAGCTTGAGAGCTTTTATTTACAGGGTCCTTTGTGGGTTTTCTCGTTAATCCTTTATCGATAAGTGAGAGGGCTATGAAGAGCGCATTTTTATCTACTCGAAACTCTGAAATCTATTTCTTTAGACAAAATATCAAAATTAGATTACTAAAAAAAAATATGTATTCTGATTTCTTTTTTAAAACAGTCACTGTAAAGAATAATGATACAATATTATTATCCCTAATTCAGAAAGATTGGTCTATAATTGTTATCTTGGATGAGGTTAACGAGTGTATGATAATTTACGTTCACACTTTATTGGGTTCTCTAATTTGGGGTTCACTTTTGGACCATGTGATTGTTAAACTAATCATTCTGTATTCTATTCCGATAAATACGTATACAGTCTTGATCGTACTGGTCTCTATTGATGAAATTTGATGTTATTTGTTCATCATTTTCATGGACAAAGAGTTGGGACTAGACAGGTTTACTTGTGAATTATCTGTAAATGCTTTTTGGATTTTTTTTTTGGTTTCAAGTAGGCTTTTTAAGCAAGTATTATTCTTATTGGTCTCATTCCTAAGGTATCAACCCTAGTAAGATTTTGAATTTTAGGCCAACATCTTATTGCAATATTTTTTATAAGACTACTTCTAAAATGCTTATCAACCTAATGAGGAAACTACAGTTGGGATTGATTCATTTCTCACAGTTGGCTTTCATCCTTGGGGGATGTATTAGAAGCAATATTTCTTATGTGCACTATGGTAAGTTATCTCCAAAAGGCCTATATTTACGTTCATAGAGTAATGCAATTATCACAGTATAAATTAGGGCATCCACTTTTCAATGAAATGTTAGTAACACTAAAATGAACTAGAGAGTAATGTCAAAAGTGATAAAAATATAAATATAATGACAAAAACTAAATTATGAAAATAAAAAAAGATGTAACATAATTTGGAAAGGGGCAACATATGTTGAATCTTACACTTGATTTTTATATTTTAATTCATATTTGATCCATTGAATAATTCAATAAGATATTAAGGCACCAAATTTTTTTAATCATAAAAATATAACATTA
>JAODPA010150890.1:0-14981 GCA_025585075.1 Nepenthes mirabilis
TACCGGACTCACTAGTGCGATAATCTCATTGTAATGCCCAATTTTTATTATTGAAAAATGATGCCATTAATATGATTTTTGGATCAATTTAAAAATAATTATATAATAAAAAATTAGTGAGAAATTAGATTTTTAAAATCAAGCTGATGCCCTAAGGGTGCTTGTCTTGCACTCATGTATATTTGAGGCAAAAGCCACGTGCCTAATGCACACCTTTGCGGTGCCTATTCGTGTTTATGACATAATAGTGGCACTTGAGGTATGTCAAAGAGAACGCTTGGTTGTGGATTAAGCAAAATATTTACACCTGATGCAACACTCATCCATGCGTGGATATGAAAGCGACGCCTAATAGGTGCCCATTTAGCACTTATATGCCAGTTGTGGCATATAAACGCCTATGTGTGCTGTAGCTGTATTCTTTGGAATCACCCAAAAGGAACCAAACCAGTGCCTAGGCCGACCATGATAATTGGAACACACGTATTCCTCGGAAGTTGAAGTTTGACTGCTTCTTGAAAATAGGTGCCCAATTACAATCACGGCTTTCTTGCAAAGGCACATTTTTCTGGAAAGATGTCAAATAGCATCAGGAGGTAAATACCCCAAATTATGAATGAAAATATCAGTATCGATTATAAACATATCAGATAATATATATTAATATTGGATATGTCAAAAAAATCTAAAAATTTTAAATTGATATCAATATTAGGTGATTTATTAGTTACATTAGCCAATATATCAACCAAATATTAGGTATATTGGCCAATATTTTAAAATTTGGACGATACATCATTGATGTGACAATATATCATAATATTTTCGGGATATTGAAAAATATCAGTACGAAATGGTTCGATACTGATATATATCAGTCAATATTTTATCTAATTTCATAATAAATTCTCATAATTCTTACAATAGGTAGCAAAGTTGACTATCTTCATCCACGGTGAACACACTCTATGGATACATTCCACGGGTGTTGTATCGCAAACTAATGCACAAATGACATGGATTCTGGTAAGTGGGGCTCTACATTCGAAACAAAGGAAACTAGAAGACACAAATACATGGATTCTGTTAAGTGGGGCTCTACATTCGAAACAAAGGAAACTAGAAGACAAATAATAGCAACATAAAATCATCAAAGCCAGTCCCTGGCAAGCTTTCTCGATAACACAAATGAGTAGCACGGAAATGATTCATATGGCAGTCCCAGCCAAAAAGGAAATGGTCACTTAGAGCAGTTGAGAGACATGCCACTTGCTGAATAGCGAAGGTTTTTGAATCAATCAAAGCACCTTTCAACAAAAATACAAAGCGCTGCTATCAATGAAATTGATCTCAATTTTTCGCGGAGGTCGTGGCCTCTCTCGTTGTACTCTATAAAAGACAGCACTGAGCTCATTCCCGGAACAATTGGACAACACAGTGAATGAGGCTTCTACACTGTGGGAGGGTCAAATATGTGAGTCTTGGGAGGGTCAAATGTATAAAGACTTACCTTTGTCTAGAAATTTATCTCCAAGTTATAATGGAGCAAAGTTATGCTGCTCCTCCGGGTAAAACTATTGCATGAAATCTGGTATAAGAACTGAAAAAAAAGAGAATGAACGATGGTGCCAAATATCCAAAAGACTTTGGATGGTCATAAGCAATCAAACCTGTTCTACATGTGAATATGCAAGATCAACAAAATCTTGCTAAGTGAAAGCACCATTATATCAACCACACAATTCCTCTTCCGAATCATAAATTATATGTTTGTCAACTATTCTACGCATAAGAAAAAGAAGAAAAGCACCAAAAGAATAACACGATCATTTACTGAAACATGGAAAACAGGAAATCATAAGAGGAAATAAAACAACAAGGTAGCAACAAAAGAGAGGGAAGAACATTTACCTTGATGAGTATGAAATTGAATAGCATCTAGGCTGCAAACGTGGGGCAACAGCAGCGAAGAACACCCTGAGCGGGGGCCTGGTTGATGGGAACTCAGCCATATCCTCTAGGAGTCTCCTCTGACTTGCAACTAACCCACGGGGCACATTCATCCTGCAAAACAAAAATAGTTTCTTTGGAGAATTTAAAAGATCAGCAAATCTTGTCAGAGCAGTCCTTAAAGTACACCGTTGGAAAAGTGAAGACAATGAGCCTCTACTAATTGGCGTGCTATCCTTACTGGCAGCATATATAGAGAAATAAATATCTGGAGATAAACCTAATAACTTCTCAGTTTCCTCCACATTTTCCGCTTGATTTTCACAGTAAACACCAATATGATCCCCAGTTTTATATTTACAAATATTTACATTACATCATCATACAAGAATTCTATTTCCACTTTGTTAGGGAACTTCCCAAAATAATGAATAGGAAGAAGGGAGAAGAATTTCCTAATGGGGAGAGGAAGTTTGCCAATATCCCTTAATTGAGGGGGTAAATGGCTCAATCCCATATTTGAAGAGTTAATTTTCCCAATTTAAGGATATGATTATGTTATCCTACTAAAAAGGCTAGATTATTATGTTAATCAATTAATATTGTAAAACCATTGTTGGCTATTTTAGTTTATGAAAATTATGCAACAAATTGTTAAATGGTTATTATCTTTAAACTTGTGTTGGATCAAGGAGTCTTGACTTCCCTTGAATTAAACCAATTAAGAGGTCTATGATCCCTCGAAACATCCTATATTATTATTATTCATCAAAATAGGTAGCCTTTGTAATGTTAATCATTGCGCAATACTTATTCATAAACCCATTACTATATCCGTTTTGTTAGCGACATTTGTCTAATTGGCATATTCCGTGACCATATGTATTATTATATCGATGTCGGGTTGTGGGTTATCTTTTTAAAGTCCGTTCGGTCCGCCCTCCAATCGCTCGAGCCTATCCAAAGCCTGCCCGCTCGCCATGAGCTCGATTCCCACTCGAGCGCAAAAAACAGTAGGGTTCCCGGTCGCCTGTCGCTCGATAGCCGCTCGAGCCTAAAATCTAATAGGTCTCCTGCTCGAAGCTCGTCTTCTGTCCGCTCGAGCGGCGGTGCAACGGGCAGAATTTTTGAACGCGTTTTTGGCTCCACTATAAATATTGGACTTAGGTTTTTGAAACCCTAACATTCTGAAGAGATTATTTTCGTGCCTCCTTAAGAAGAAAGGTCTCTCATGCTTTAATATTATTGTACATCTTGAGAAAACTAAACACTACAAGATTGATCTACATGTCCAAACAAGTTTTCTCACAACACTTCTTTCACCATTAAAGCTTTGCCTTCTACCTTCGTTTGGAGACGTTGGTTCGTGAAGAAGGAGACTTGTTCGTGATTGAAAATTCAAGCAGTTCGGAGGGAAGATTGACGTGAAGATCGGAAGGAGTCCGGTTCCGTTGCCGCGGCAAATCCAAGGAGTTCCTTGGTAGGGATCACGTGACGGTAGTAAGTCAGCTAGGTTAGCGCGTTGTTACCACCCAGTCTATAAGTTGATTTTCATAGTACATTGCTTCCCTGGCCGTTGAAACTCGGAGTATTTTTCTCGATACCGTGGGTATCGAGTTTTCACTTCGTCACAAAAAATTACGTATTTATTGTTATTGCTTATAATTATTTGTATCGTGCATGCTTGTTATCTCGTTAGCATCTAAAATTAAATATTCTTTACGTATATTGGATATTTATTTATTTTTGCTTCCGCTATAATTTTCGGGGTCGAAACTTGATTGTTTACGAAAGCACCAAAAAGTACTTTTTGAATTGGTATCAGAGACTCACCTCGATCCACAACCTCGATCTAAATGCATTCTAGTCAATCACTGTCTGTTCCTCCCTATTTTGATGGGAGCAATTATGCATATTAGAAAGTACGGATGGGAACATTTTTGAAATCAATGGATGAATGTGTTTGGGCACGTACCCAAGTTGGGTGGACTCCACCCACTAGTTTCTCTGGCAACGAACCAAAAGCCTTATCTTCATGGACCAAAGAGGAACTTGATGCATGTAATTGGAAAGTAAGGGGCTACATGCTATTTTTATGGTTGTATCTCCCAATGAGTTCAAACGAATTTTAATGTGTGAGACTTCTAAAGATGCGTGAGACATTTTAGAAATCACTCATGAAGGTACTAAATTAGTCAAAAATTTAAAATTACAGATGCTCACGACTAAATTCGAAGAAATTCGAATGAAAGATGATGAGACATTTGACGAATTTTATACTCAATTAAATGATATTGTAAATTTTACATTTAATTTAGGAGAACGAATCCCTGAAAACAGAATTGTTAGAAAAGTTTTACGATCTTTGCCTGATCGATTTAGGCCTAAAGTAACAGCAATTGAAGAAAGTAAAGACTTAGACAAATTAAAAATCGAAGAATTGGTAGGATCCCTACAAACTTATGAGCACACATTGCCACAATCAAAGAAGAATAAATCACTTGCTCTAAAATCAAGTAGGGAAGAGCAAAACCGAGATTCTGATGAAGAATCGTGTAGTGATGGTGAATTTTTCCTATTTGTCAAGAATTTCAAAAAGTTTTTAAAGATAAATAAATCCACGAACAAATCTGATGACAAACGTTCACCTAAATTTGAGAAAAAAGACCGTCGTGAACATAAGGACTCCAAATTAAAAACGACTCAAGAAGTTCAATATCATGAATGTAAAGGTTTTGATCATTATCGGGCTGAATTTTTAAACTTTAAACGCCAACAAGGTTAAGCCCTTAAAGCTAATGTGACTTTAAGCGATGACGAAGAAGAAGATGATGAAAAATACTCTGAAAATGGCCCTGTTAAATACATGGCATTTACGACCTCAGTGTGTGACAACGCTGTAGAGAATATTAATCAATCTGATGGCTCTGAGACTGACTCAGATTCTAAATTTGATGGCCTTCAAGAAGCCTACGATAAACTGTTTAGGAAATGTTTGAAAGTAAAAAAATTAAATAGAACCCTAAATGGTAGGATCACCGATTTGAAAAAAGAAAACTTATCTCTACAATCCAAGGTAGATACTAAAAGTCAAGAAATTAAGAATAAAAAAAATTTCATTTTCTAAACAAATCACAACCTTGGAATTTGAATTTGAGGCCATAAGAAAAGATTTAAAACAATTCATAAATGGGCCAACAAAACTTAATCATATGCTCGGGTTGGGTAAAAATGGAGATAATAAACATGGGTTGGGATATGTTGAGAATATGTTCCCAAATGACATGAAACCTAAAACAATTTTTATTCCCGCCAAGAAAATGCCACACCAACACATTAACACATCAAAAGTCACTAAGCAACCGGCTCGATGTGTGGCTACTCAATTTGACTCAACTCATTTGCAAAATTTACCTAGTCAAAAAATGGTGTACCAATCATCAAAATCGGCCAAGTCTCCTATCAACATAAATCAAAGATCTATGGACCGTTCCACCGCTTCTAAATTTGTGCCTACTTGTTATGCGTGTGGAAAAGTAGGCCACATTCGCCCTCGATGCTACACTATAAATTCTTTGTACAACAAAAGACAATGGCCAAAAATAAATCAACTCTTTGATCACATTCAGAAACTAAATGAACAAGTACAAAGATTAAACCAGAAAGTGAATTCAGGGAGAAATATTTGGGTTAATAAAAGTGAACTGAAATTTCCTATGGTAAATTCTTGTTAAATGACCCCTAACTCCTTATATATATATATATATATATATATAAAGGCAGAATTCTCCGCTTGCTCGCATTGGGCTCGAGCAGCCGCTGCCTGCCTTTATCATCTAGCAGGCAGTGAGCGCTCGCCCACAATCCCTAAAGCTCTTCGCTGCTTTTCTCTCCTCCTGCGTCGGTCGTCTCTCTCCGTTTCACTCTCCATCATTATTGGCCAGATCTACAGATTTCTTCACCAATTTGGGACGTCCTCAAGGTAAATCCTTCCTCGTTCCTCCTCGTTTCCGGTTTCCTGAAGCCGCCGCCATTCATGGGTGTCGGTCCCCACTTTCCCTGTTTTCTTTCGTTGGCTGACTTCGTCGGCCTCCCATTACTCACCTCATTACTCCAGATCCCCCGTTTCATGCGTGGATCTTGAACGTAGGCCCTGGATCTGTAAGTCGTCCGTGTTCGTCGGCCCTCCCCCGGTTCATGGCATTTCCGGTGCCGATTTCCTCACCTTACCGGCCGGACGCTCCCATTCACCGTGTGGGTGCGTCCTCCTGCTGTCAATCGGCCAGAACCGTGCGTGCCTGCGGTGAAGCTCCAGTGGCCGTGTTGCCGTGCCTCTCGTCGATGGAGTGGACACTGTGCTCGCCGTTCTCAAGCCGCGGCGCTAGTGAGACGCTCAAGCCGACGGCTGAAGCTGCCACTGTTCACGGCTATAGGAGCTCGAGCCGGCTTTCCCCACCAATTAATACAACTTTCCTATATATATATATATATATCCCCATATATATATATTTTTTTAAAAAAATTGTGGTGATATATTTTTGTCAGATGTCGGCTCCTCGCAAGTCTATATCACGTAAGTCGAGTGGCAAACAGACTCGACCGAGTGGGCTATCCGCTCCTGATCGCTTTATCACTCCGGAGGCAGAGTCTCTTTTTACCACCCACATGTCTCATCGGCAGCTCTCCATCGAACAGGAGGTTCGTTTTGATTCAGTTGATCCGTCCATCACCTCTCTCTTCACTGACCGTGGTTGGGTGCCAGTCCTTACCGGTTTGATTGCCCCATCGCTTGCACTTATTCAGGAGTTTTCCTCCAACATTCATGCGATTACCTACAATTCATTCTCCACATTCGTGCGCGGGGCACGCATTCACATTACTGCTGATATTCTTGCACACGTTATTGGTATCCCTTAGGTGGCCAACCCACCCTTCCCTTACTCTTCGGCGCTGTCCTGACCTAATTTTAATGAGATTGCCACCTTTCTCCATGGTGCCCCTCTGGAGTGGAATGACAAAGCATTCCAGACCTCGTACCTCTCCTCTCGGTGACTGGTCGTGAGTCGTATCATGCTCACGAACCTGTTCCTTGTCTCCCACTTCTCGTCCATTTCCGAGGAGAAAGCCTTATTTTTGTATGCTCTCTTCAGTGGTCTGCCCATTGATTTACCATCTCATTTTATCACTCACATTATTGCCAACTTCTTCGGCCGAAAAGAGGCCAATCTACCTTTCGGGTGCCTTATTCAGCGATTGCTTGTTGGGCTCGGTCATCCCTTTGCTGACTATCCTCGCCTCCTGCTCGGCCGACCCATCACCTCCACCACCTTTGCCCAGAGTCGGTCCCACGCACGTCGCTTTACTGCCGACCCCTAGGGGTTGTTCGATGAGCCTCTACCTGACGTGCCACCTCCTCAACCGGACGCAGGCCCCTCTGGTTCAGCTTCGTCCTTTCCTGACCCCTCGGCTCCTGGACCATCCACCTCGCATCGTCACTTCACCTTCCCCTCAGCCGCTCTGATGGGTCAGATGTCTCGCATTGCTGATCGTTTTGAGCGTCTTTTCTCTTCCTAGGAGCGGATTCTTGCATCCCAATCTCAACTCTAGTCCCACATGCTTGCTCGGTTTGATCAGTTGGATGCTCGGTTTGATCGGTTGAATGCTCGGTTGGACACCTAGGAGGATGCATTTCAACGCTGGCAGCGACATTATGGCACCCCACCTCCCAGCGATTCTGAGTGATCCCCTCTCTTTGGTCCTTCGTGACAAAAAGGGGGAGATTTAGTTTACTTTTGGTGCATGATGTTATGCTGCTTAGGGGGAGTGAGGTGTACTTATTTTTGTTAGGGGGAGTTTCGCTATCGATGTTATTTATTATGTTATGCTACTGTCTTGTTGCCTTGCACTCTATGATATCTATTCGTTCTGTTAATCTTTATGCTGGGTTCTATTATTGCCTATATCTTTGTCCTGTTGTTACTAACATTGCTTGACTAGGTAACTCTGATACTATGCCGCAGCTGTCTCTACATCGACTCAACAGTACTAGTATAGTTTATTTTATATTTTCTGTATCTCACTAGGCGTAGATTTTTATATACACGGGTTCTATCTCGGTGGTGTCTAAACCCGTAATTCACTTATATTTATTTATTTATTGAGTTTTGTCATGGAATTGTCAAAGGGGGAGATTGTTAGAGACATTTGTCTAATTGGCATATTTCGTGACCATATGTATTATTGTATCGATGTCGGGTTGTGGGTTGTCTTTTTAAAGTCCGTTCGATCCGCCCTCCAGTCGCTCAAGCCCATCCAAAGCCTGCCCGCTTGCCATGAGGTCGATTCCCGCTCGAGCGCAAAAAATAGTAGGGTTCCCGCTCGCCTGTCGCTCGATAGCCGCTCGAGCCTAAAATCCAGTAGGTCTCCCGCGCGATGCTCGTCTTCTGTCCGCTCGAGCGCCCGCAGGGTTTCTCACGAAACCCTACGGCCGGCCGCCGCGTGCTCGAGCAGGGCAGAATTTTTGAATGCGTTTTTGGCTCCACTATAAATATTGGACTTAGGTTTTTGAAACCCTAACATTCTGAAGAGATTATTTTCGTGCCTCCTTGAGAAGAAAGGTCTCTCATGCTTCAATATTATTGTGCATCTTGAGAAAACTAAACACTACAAGATTGATCTACATGTCCAAACAAGTTTTCTCACAAAACTTCTTTCACCATTAAAGCTTTGCCTTCTACCTTCGTTTGGAGACATTGGTTCGTAAAGAAGGAGACTCGTTCGTGATTGGCAATTCAAGTGGTTCGGAGGGAAGATTGACGTGAAGACCGGAAGGAGTCCGGTTCCGTTGCCGCGGGCAAATCCAAGGAGTTCCTTGATAGGGATCACGTGACGGGAGTAAGTTGGCTATGTTAGCGCGTCGTTACCACCCGGTCTGTAAGTTGATTTTCATAGTGCATTGCTTCCCTGGCCGTTGAAGCCCGGAGTATTTTTCTCGATACCGTGGGTATCGAGTTTTCACTTCGTCACAAAAAATTACGTATTTATTGTTATTGCTTATAATTATTTGTATCGTGCATGCTTGTTATCTCGTTAGCATTTAGAATTAAATATTCTTTACGTGTATTGGATAATTATTTATTTTTGCTTCCGCTATAATTTTCGGGGTCGAAACTTAATTGTTCACGAAAGCACCAAAAAGTGCTTTTTCACGTTTCTAAACTACTTAACAACTTGGTATCAAAGATGGACATGTTTGACCAGCGCTGGATTGTTTGGGGGGGGAAATTTGGCTCAATGACACCGGGTTAGTAAACCCTACAAGGAGATTTGAAGGCAGAAGACGAACACATTAAGCATCACAAGGAAGAATGATTAGGATGCTATCTAATAAAAAAGAAGGAATGTCTTTTCAAATTGGTGGAAGGCATGATGGGAGTTTGGACTCCATATCCCGTGGCACAGGAAGAGGCATGGAAGAAAGCGGTTCAACCACACCGAAGGTAACCAAGTTAGATTTTCCTTGTTACAACGGCATGGAAGATTCTACCGGATAGATTTTCCACATAGAACAATTTTGGTTTTTTAATTTTAGCGGACATCCGAGGAAGATAAGTCACCGATAGCCAAGTATCATTTGGATGGAGATGTCCAACTATGGTGCCAATGCTTCAAGGGGAGGCGCGAAGGGATTAGTAGGGAACTCTTCAAATATGTGGTAAAGCTAAGTTATAGGGCCCGCGGTACCAAAATTGTTTTGGTAAACTTACCAAGTTGACGCAGTCGTGGAGCATACGTGACTACCAAAGGGAGTTCGACAGGTTGTTTCACCATGCGAGGCACCTTCTGGAAGAGCAACAAGTCGGATGTTTTATCAGTGGCTTTAAGGAAGGTTAAGGATGGATGTGCAATAATGCACAGCCACGACACTATTTACACCTATCAAATAGGCGAGGCTTTACGAGTTACGCAAGCAAGAGCAATCCAGAAGGGGGTATGGGGTAATAATTGTGGGGTCGAAAGACCCGGATCCACCAGATCCGGTAGCAGCGAAAAAACCCAAACCCCCTATTATCGACAGCCACGATTCAGTGGAAATAAGGAACAATAGATGCATAGTATTTTTTACGTGGAAACCCCTTCTCAACTAAGGAGAAAAACCACAGGATACAAAATCCACCAATAGATCCACTATGTAAAATGGTTACAAACCTCCGAGATAGAGTATCTGCTACACACCGGAGAATAACAAAGAAAAATCTCTCCGGAGTAAACAGGAAATACTCCTCCATTTTACTCTCTATTTTTCTTTCTTCTCTCTTTCACTGGTGGTGCACTCCTCTCTCATTTTACAAGTATTGGTAAAACGATAACCCGTCGTTTCACCCCCGCACACAGCGGCCGACGCACAACGCCCCTAGTATTGTCTCCTACACCAGCCTGGTCACCACTCTGGGATGCCTCTGGACCAGCTCAAGGCCATCTCCTCCGGAAGCTCCTAGTGCTCATATATAGACATCCTGGCTCCACCTAATTCCATCTGCCCAACTTGTCATCTTGCAAATAATAGGTGCCACGTCTTCATCAGTTCTCGAGCTTCTTGTAGGCCCATGCCCTGTAGACGGCGCATGCTCTGTACTGTGCAGACGCATGTTCTGCAGCCCAACTGTCAGCCTATCGACCAATCCTGGAAAGACATCTGTCCACTATCAGTTGCCAATTTTCACAGTCTCCAAGGCCCCGTTGCTCAACCGGTCAACTTCTCGTTGACCGTCTTCAGTGCCATCCAGTCAACCTCCCTGTTGACCGTCTTCTACTGCCCGTCTGCCATCCAGTAGTGTTCTTACAGCCCTCAGACGGTCAACCTCCTGCAACCCATCCGCCATCCATTGACCACCTAATATTCTCAGACGGTCAAACAGTTCTGTGGATTTATTCTCCACAAATCCTCCGATGACAAACCAATTTATTTGGTTATCCACAAGAGAGTGATCAGACCCAACAACCCCACTGCTACCCTCTCAAATCTTATCTACGGTCAAAAACCCCATCAACCAAAGATTGAATCTGATGAAGCTTAAAGAAAGAAGGGATCAAGGATTTGCCTTAATTGCAATGAAAAATTCTCTCAGGTCACTGATGTAAGAAGCATTTTCTTATATGAAGAATTTTTCAACATTATGAAGATCTGAGTACCGAGTCGGGGAAGGAAGAAATTGATGAGGATGTCGCAAACCTCCAGCTGCGACGGCCTGCAAATAAAAGACGAAGAGAAATTTGGAAGAGAAGAATTCTAGAAGAAGAAAAGTAAAGGGAGGGGAGTCTGACAAAGGAACAAAGTGAAAAGAGAGTAAGGGAGACAGAGAGAGGAGGCAAATTAAGAGAGATAGAGAGGAAGAGGCAAAGAGAGGGGCGTTAGAAACTGAAATATCTTTTCTTCCTTTTGTACTTACTGAACATTATATTTTATAGTAAAATTCCAATAAAATCAGTTGGGTCTAATGATAATAGCTAATTATGTCTCAATAAAAATAAAAAAATAAAAGAATATGTTGGGTAACAAAAAAATTTTAAAAAAAAAATTTTTTTAAAAATATCAAACCAATAATATTACCTTTTTCATCAGGAAAACCTTATCATTAAAGTTGAAGGAGGAAAATTCTTACTGAAGTTCAATAGTGGTCTCTCAGGTGGCCTCAAGTTGGAATGAATGAAGTAGCCTTCTAAGGTATGGAAAGAAATAGTTGAAGGAATTGTCAAAGCCGGAAGCAAAGAATCTATTCCTTAGGAAGAGTCCGGTGAAAAGTCAGAGTCCAATGACTCGACTGCTGAAGATTGCGCTATAAGTTGGCCAAAACCATCTGCCATAGTGATCATACAGAAAAACTAGGATGGTTGACATCGATGTCCAGAAGTGAACCGCTTGTTACATTTAACACACAACCTACATTTTCAGTATTCTATCATTTCTGTAGAGGTTAAATTTTTTATGGGTAATGTTGGGAAATGGCTGGGAGAATGTGGTGTTTTATGCAGAGAAGGTATGGAGCTAGTTGGTGGTTCGATAAATGTGTGGTGCTGGTAAGTAAATTGTTCAACCTCAATTTTTTTCTCCACTAATTTTGTCATACTAATGGCTTCAAGCAACACCCCAAGTTTCAATAACAAGAGTTTTCTCCGTATATCACTCAAAGTCTAGAGATGAAACAATTCAGAATGTTAGTGGCGGTAAACCCTGAAGTTCGAGTAGAAAGGGATTCAAACTTGGGCATATACGCTTTCATAATGGTGGCTTGTCAAAACTTGTACAAAGTAGCTTCATGATTTAAGTAACAGGATGGGCCAAACCAGAGTTCCAGATCTCAGGAGAAGAATTCCCAATTCAAAAGCTGACGGGTTTTATACATTCATTGATACCACTGCAAGATGGCCCCTGTCATATAGAAGGTCGCAATAGCGAGTTTCTACTCTGATGGGGTGCTATGGTATAGGAAACATTGATCGATTTAGAATAGCCATCCAATCACGTTTTCGTCAGAGAAATACAGAATTTTAAGTTTAGGCAAACAAAGGTGGGCAAAATTTGGATTTAGGGTTTCAGATTGTGACAGTAGAAAGGCTAGTAGGGTTTGAGAAGTGGGAAGGGGAATAACAGAGGATAAAGGCAAAAACGTTGATGGCAAAGGAAGTAATGGAAGATTTGTGGAGGGTAGAGATTGTCGCTCGATTCGAGGTAAGGAACAAAGGATTTCAGTAAGGAACAAAGCAACACAGGCTAGTAAGGAACAAACGTTGAAGGCTACTCCCTCGGTATGTCGCTGTACTGTAGCCACAACCTCCTTCAGTTCATTCTATAGTCACGCAATCGACTCTTCTAATGCCTTCGATATACCAGCGATTGACTCTTCTAGCGCTTTGTAGTGAATAGTGATGCCTTCTACCATGTCTCAATGAAAGCACAACTATTACAAACCTCTAACTGCGATGGCCTACAAATAGAAGACAAATAAAACTTTGAAAGAGAAAAGGTGTAGAAGAAGAAAAGGTGGGGGAGGAGAGTCTAACAAAGGAACAAAGCGAAAAGAGAGTGAGGGAGAGAGAGAGAGAGAGAGAGAGAAGGCAAATCGAGAGAGACAAAGAGGGAAGAGGCAAAGAGAAAAGATAGAGAGAGAGACGTTAGAAATCGAAATATTTTTTCTTCCTTTGTCACTAACTGAATATTGTATACTAAATTCCTAACAGAATTAGTTGGGCCTAATAATAGCAGCTAACCAGATCTCGAAAAAAACAAAAGAATATGCTAGGTAATAGAAAAATAGAAAAAAAAATTAGAAAAACAAAAATAGTAGGCTCGTAATAGAGGACGTGCCACAAATCAGCTTCCACGCCATTTCAGGCATTACCATCCCGAAAACGCTGCGTTAAGTGGAAAAATGACTCCTTAATTATCACTATTTTGATTAGTGCCAGCAACATCCGTAACTACCTCAATCCCTGGGAGGCTGAGATCTTGAATATCCACACATCCAATAAAGGGAAGTTTTATGTACGAGTAGCAAATGGAGAAAAGATGGAAAGCAAAGGGATTTGTGAAGCCGTGGCCATCACAATTCAAGGATTCAACTTCCATGTAGATTTCTTTCTCTTACCTATGGAAGAGTGTGACATCATATTTGGAACCCAACGGTTAGGACCCCAGGTCCTAGTATTTGAGAATTCAACAAGTTACGGATGAGATTCCATTTGAAAGGAAGGACCGTGGAACTCCACGGGACACAGGGACCCGTGAACCGATTGGCCAAGCCCTAGGATGTTGAGGGGTATTTAGTAGGGCCTATTACTACTACTCTCTAGAACCGAAGGCACGTCAGATAGCAAAGAAGGGAGAAGATAGAACCTCAAATGATGTCTTTGCGGAACCAACACTGCAACATTTTCCAGAAGCCCCAAACCCTGCCGCCACGGGCCAAGACCATAAAATTTTGTTGATGGAATATGGGTCTTATCTCGGTTAAGCCTTACCAATACCCGTATTACCCAAAAAAAGATAACGAATGAAAGGTGAACGACCTTATGGCTAGCAGACTGATACATCCTGGCATAAGCCCCTACTCCTTACTGGTACTATTACTCAAGAAATATGGATGGCTCGTGAAGATTATGCATAGATTATAAGGTTCTTAATAAAATCACCATTAATGATAAATTTTCCATTATGGTGATTAACGAGTTAATAAATGAATTATAGGGTACCAACTTTTTTTTTTTTGGTACAAAACTAGATTTACGGTCCAGCTATCATCAAATCCGAATATATACATCATGGCCACTATGAACTTTTGGTCATAACTTTTGATTTTATTAATATGCCTACAACTTTGCAAAGAGTCATAAGTGAGATGTTCAAGAAACTTATCTAAAAGTACATGTTGGATTTTTTGATAATATCCTTATTTTAAGCATGACATGATAGGAGCACTTGTTGCACGTGAGATGCATCTTGCGGTTGATAAGGGATAACAATTTATTTATCAATAGAGAAAAGTGTCAATTTTGGCTAAGAGAAGTCGGCTACTTGGGGGGACACTTGATTTCTATCGGAGGGGTAGTTATGGATCCCGAGAAAATTGTTGGCGGACAACAGGCAGCCTACTGACTATAATACAAGAACAGTTTTTTCTGTTGGCCGGAATGGACGGTTAACTAATAAAGCACACAAGCACTGTGAAGTAGAGGTAAGAGAAGAGAAATGAACACTACATTTTACGTGAAAAATCCTTCTGAAATAAGAAAAAAATTATGGGACATTAAATCTACAAAGAATTATTAAGTATGAGAAAAATTACATGAGGCGAAAATAATACTAGAGTAAAAGTAAACAAAAGCCCTCACACTTTGTTTTCACTCACAGTTCTCTTTCTTTTCACTTTCTCTCCTTTGTTACACTCTTTTCTCAACTTATCCGGTGTCTTTTCCTTCTTCTTGTTCTCTTATATCATATGCACTTTTATATCTCAGTGTATACAAAGTGTATA
>JAODPA010150891.1:0-41424 GCA_025585075.1 Nepenthes mirabilis
TGATGGGTCCAACAATCATGAGCTCAATGGGCCAAACCTCGCAGCAAGCCCACAACTCAACATAATTCTTTCAAAGTAAAAGTCTCACATTATTTTTGGAAGAACAGTATAACCGCAAATCTCACTATAAAAGTAAATACCCTCAAGTATTGAAAGAGAAATTGGAGAAACTTGAAGAGACTCCATAAGCTTGGAGAAGAGTATAACAGTTGCTAGCCAATATCTAATGAGAGTAGACTCTCGGCCCTCCTCTCATCAAGGAGACCCCTTAGCTCTCCACTCGTCTGGGGCCCCTCGGCCACCTCCAGTTTTTGAGACTTTTAGTCTTCCTCTCGTTTGGAGGCTATCAAACCTCTGCTGCCAAAAGACTACCAAGCCCTTCGCCCGTCCGAAGGCTAGCAGCCTTCCACCGCCCGGAGGCTCTCAGCCCTGCTCCAGTCTAGAGGCCCTCAGCCCTCCGCCGCAAGGGGACTCTCAGCCCTCCTTCCGTTCAAAGGTCCTCAGCTCTCCGCCGTCAGGGGGCTCTCAGCCCTCTTCCCTTCCGAAGGCCCTCAAATCTCCATCCCGAAGACAGGAGCCTGCCACTCGAGGAGCTCTTAGTCCTAGAGACAGGAGCCCTCTGTCCCAGAGCTAGGAGCCCTCCATCAAGGAGCTCTCCATCTTGGGGCCACGAGACCTCCGTCCCGAAAATAGGAGCCCTCCGTCCTGGAGCCACGAGCTCTTCGTATCGAAGCCAAGAGCCTTCCATCCCAGGACCCCTCCGTCCCGAAAGCACTCTATTCTGGAGCCACGAGCCCTTCACCTCGGTGTCAAGAGCTTGCTGTCGAAGAGTCAACCCTCCGCTCAGGTAACTAGGATGTTAACCCACCGAGGCAGCTTAGTCATGCTCCTCTAAGCTGCCCTCTGCAGACGCACTTTTAAGCCGCCATCTATTGGGCGTACTTCTAAGTCGCTTTCTGTAGGGGCACCTCTAAGCCGCCCTCCGTGGGCACACTTCTAAGCCGCCCCTCTATCAAGCGCATTCATGGGTGTCCCTCTGCCGGGTACATTCATGGAACTCAAGCCTCCCAATACATCCCTCTCACACTCTTCTCATCGCTGCATCTTTGCATTCCTGCCACATTTACCTTTAAACGTATATTCCTCGTTTATTATGAAAGATTTCTAATTTAAGCGTCGGAGTGTCAATGGGGGATATCCCCCCCGTTGTCCTCTGACATCTTATTCGTGGTTTGTGTTGTGCAGATTTCAGGTTATTAACGGAGACTGGACATGATCCAAATCAACCGTCAACGGAAGATTGGAAAGCTCTCTTATCCGCACAACAACCAAGGACCCGAGATACAAATTTGGTACCGTCTGTGAAAAACACGACAAAATGTCTAGCATCACCCCTCAACACTCAATCTCTTACACAAAATAAACACGGTCAATACCTATACTCCAATCAGCACGTCAGCTGAAGATATCACCTCCCATGGTAACGACCCCTCATCGGGTAGCAATGCCAATAGATGATGGACGCCAAATGTACGAGTACCTGGCGCCCAGTAGAGCACCCTCTTCTTGACCATCTACACCCATTAGAAGATGTAACACTGGGGGCCTCGCTGTTGGGCTTTCAAGTGATCCGAGAAAGTCAGCATCCTCAGAGAATCAATTGATCTAACGACCTCAAGACCCAGGTGGCGCCTAGTACCTATCTCAACAGCCCAATGACCTTGGTATTCGAGAGCATCCAAGTAATAGGGCCCACTCTCAGAGAAGTGATTGATCCGGTTCCAAGGAGTCGGGCCAAAAGGGCCAGGCAGCAAAGCATCCCTCAAAACTTAAGCTTCACTTCTGTCCGTCACTCTTCAACTAAATAGAGCATCTTAGAGCCCTATAGAATGCAAAAGCTCTCCGGCACTCTGTCTCTCATTCAACCAACATGTAGTAGTTTTCCAGTTTTAGGAGCTCTTCGATGCTCCGGTCAAACTGAGGAGCATTCTGGCATTCCAATCGGATTGAGGAGCATTTCAGCTCTCCAGCCAGTCATCTTCATTGCCAGATCTTCACTAGCCTGTTGGAGCTCTCGCCACCAGACCTTTTTTGGCTTGCTGAAAGTCCTCCCTGCCAGATCTTCTCTTCTGCCGAAGCTCCTTACCACCAAATCTCTTTGGCCTGTCGGAACTCATCGCCAGATCTTCTCTGGCCTGCCATAGCTCCTCTCCGCTGGATCTCCTCTGGCCTACCAGACCTCCTCACAACCAAATCTTCTTCGGCCTATCAGAGCTCTCGCCGCTAGATCTTTGCTGGCTTGCAGGAGCTTCTCGCTATAGATCTCTCTTGCCTGTTGGAACTCATCGCCAAATCTTCTCTGGCCTGCCGTTATTCTTCACCGCCAGATCTTCTCTGGCCTGCCAGAGCTCTCACCGCCAGGTTTTCTACGGCCTGATCTTCACCATGTAGCATTGCTCCAGTCAGTAGGTCGATCCCGCTACAACCCGTTGTACGGCAGAAGACCCTGTAAAAGTTATGGCAAAACTTGCAATGGGGGCTCAATGTGCTTGACCCAGCACACATTGCACCGTAGAAAATATCATCCAGGCAAGCGTTGCACTGGTCTGGGTCACCTGAAGCAATATCAGCAAATAACGGAACCCAAACCATTGGCCAATAGGCTTTCTAGCACAGCAACAACACGCTACCTAACCAATTCATGGTAAATGACCAAATCCCATAGAACATAGGGGCCATAGGCCAAGGCGCCTGCCAAGGCGCCCTGATGACCCTATGAAGTGGTGCACGCCAGCCATACACTCGATACGATGAGTAGATTACAAATGCACCGATGACGATTCCACATCGAATCTAGGTAAGTCTTGCATACACCATACTGCTTAATTGAATCATATTTCTGTTAATAGGATAGAAATATTATCTGCTCATACGAGTGATTACATAACATTGCATAAAATTATGCGACCTAAATTGTCTCTAAATTGGACGAATTTTTATCAATTCGAAACTAAACATTGGTCATCCAGGAGGCCATAAGCGGTTGTAACTAAACCCTGATCATCCAAACGGCCCTTGAGCGGTCGAATTAAACCTTAATCATCTAGGTGACCCATGAGCGTTCAAATTAAACATTGGTCATTCAGGCGACCTGTGAGCAGTCAAATTAAACATTGGTCATCCAAGTGGCCCATAGGTGGTCGAATCAAACCTCAGTCCCATCACCGAGGGGCCTTGTGCGGTCGAACTCAAAACCT
The DNA here is from genome assembly GCA_025585075.1 of Nepenthes mirabilis. Classification (NCBI taxonomy): domain Eukaryota; kingdom Viridiplantae; phylum Streptophyta; class Magnoliopsida; order Caryophyllales; family Nepenthaceae; genus Nepenthes; species Nepenthes mirabilis. Next base: position 3,258 of record JAODPA010150891.1, read on the forward strand.
TAGGGGGCATTTTAGCATGCGTGCGATGACCTCCTCCCGAAGGAGAGAGCACCATTAGTCAATGACAGTCGGTAGATTAGGACAAGACACATGAAAGCTACGACGTCCTCAAGTAGGACCGAGTATTGACAGTACATGTGGGTGACGGCCTAGGCTAGCAAAAGTACGGTAATGATATAGCTTCAAAGCTTTGCCGGCAACCTTATCTTCTCAGCGCCACGACCTCCTCTGGGTAGGGGCAAGCACAACCAACCAGACGTGATCGTCCAAGGCCAGAAGGTTTAGACGACAGCCGCGTCTCCACAGGGCCACGACTTTCCTTCACAGGAATGATTGAAATCCGGCGCAAATCATCACCAACAGCCCTGACACTCAACTAGAAAGCAAAGAAGCATCCTTGAAGAGGGAGTCACTAATATCGGGATCCTAGGCTTGGCTGGGGTCACAGTATTGAACCATTCACTCAACCCAAGAGGCAAAGGATCACCAGTTTTACCAACTGAGCTTCCTAGGGGCTCCTCACTCGTAGTCCCATTGGCTGACTCGCCAACAGCAATGTACAACGAGAAGAGCCCTTCCAGAGAACGCAAGGTGCATCCTATTGCTACAACTCGAATGATCAACTATCTCAAGACAAGTCACCTCCCGACCTCTCGAAGCGCACCCTTACAGTGAGGAGATCTAATCTCAAATTTGAGATCTTCTCTCTGCGCACTCCTGGATCTTGCTTGAGACTCAGAAGGCTCACGGTCAGCACCAATCAACGGTTCCAGTTAATAAAAACTTTTGGCACCACGTTGCTCTTTGGATTTGAGCAATTCGTCTAACAACAGTTCCGGTCAACAAAGATTTTTGGCTTTGAACTGCTCTTCAGATTCAAGTACTTCGTCGGTCAACGGATCTGGTCAACAAAGATTTTCGGTTTTGAACTGCTCTCCGGATTCGAGCACTTTATCGGGCAATGGATCCGATCAGCAAAGATCTCAGGCTTCGAACTGCTCTTCGGATTTGAGCACTTTACTGGCCAACGGATCTGGTCAACAAAGATTTTCGACTCCGAACTGCTCTCCGGATTCGAGCACTTCGCCGGCCAATGGATTCGGTCAGCAAAGATTTTTGACTTTGAACTACCCTCCGAATTCGAGCACTTCACTAGTAAATGAATCCGGTCAACAAAAATTTTCGGCTTTGAAATACTCTCCGGATTTGAGCACTTCACTGGTCAACAGATCTGGTCAACAAAAATTTTTGGCTCCAAACTGCTCTTCGAATTCGAGCACTTCGCCAGTCAATAGATCCGGTCAGCAAAGATTTCTGACTCCACATTACTCTCAGAATTCAAGCAGTTCGCCAGTCAATGGATCCAGTCAACAAAGATTTTCAGCTCCGAACTGCTCTCCGAATTTGAGCACTTTTCTGGTCAACGGATCGATCAACAAAGATTTTTGACTCCGAGTTGCTCTCCGAATTCGAGCACTTCGCCGATCAAAGGATCCGATCAACAAAAAATTTTTGGCTTTGCATTGTTCTCCGTATTCAAGCACTTCACCGGTAAACAAAACTAGACAACTATATTTTCGGCTCTGTTTCGCTCTCCAGATTAAGTGATGTGGTCAACCAAGCTAGTAAATCATCAATCTGGTTCATCCACTCCACAGAGTCAAACTTTCCGGTCAATGAATCCAAGTCAGACTTGAGGGGACAATATGACTAGTCTCATCCTATCATGAATATGTCGAAGGCCAAAAATTCGGTCCACTAGCATGGGGAGCAAGTGATGGGTCCAGTAACCATGACCCCAATGGGCCAGGCCCAGCAGCCTGCTCACAATCCAACATAATTCTTTCAAAGTGAAAGTCCCACATTGCTTTTGGAGGAACAGTATGCCCGTAAATTTCACTATAAAAGTAAGCACCCTTAAATATTGAAGGACAAGTTGGAGAAGTTTAAAGAAGATCTATAAGGCGCCATATGGCTCGGAGAAGGGTATAGCCATTACTAGCAAATCTCCAATGAGAGTGGACTGGCAGCTAGGAGACCCTTAGCCCTCCACTAAAAAAGGAGGCCCCTTGGCTCTCACTCGTCCGGGGCCTCTCAGCCACCTCTAATCCTTGAGGCTTTTAGTCTTCCTCTCGTTTGGAGGCCATTAGCCCTCCGCAGCCAGGAGGCCGTCAAGCCCTCTACCCGTCTGGAGAGCAGCGACCTTTCGCCACTAGGAGGCTTTTAGCCCTCCACCAGTCCGAAGGCCAGCAGCCTTCCGCCGCCCAGAGGCTCTTAGCCCTCTTCCCATCCGGAGGCCCTTGGCCCTCCGTTGCTAGGGGGCTCTCAACCCTCCTTCCTTCTGGAGGTCTTTAGATCTCTGTCCCGGAGATAGGAGCCCTCTGTCTCAGAGCTAGGAGCCCTCCGTCCTAGGGCCACGAGACATCCATCCTGGTGACAGGAGCCCTCCATCCTTGAGCCACGAGCTCTCCGTCCCGGAGCCAGGAGCCCTCCATCCCATGAGCACTCTGTCCTAGAGTCACAAGCCCTCCACCCCGAAGTCAGGAGCTTATTGTCCAAGAGTCTATCCTCGGCTCAGGTAACCAGGATGTTGATCCACCGAGGAGGCTTAGTCATGCTCCTCTAAGCCGTCCTTTAAGTTGTCTCTCTACTGGGCACACCTCTAAACCATCCTTTGCAGGCACACCTTTAAGCCACTCTCTGCTAGGTGCACCTTTAAGCCGCCCTCTATAGGGGCGTCTTTAAGCTGCCCCTCTGTCGGCGCACTTCAAAGTTGCCCTCCGCAGGTGCACCTCTAAACCTCTCATCTGCCGGGCGTATTCATGGAGCTCAAGCCTCCCAATACATCCCTCCCACACTTCTCTCATCTCTACATCTTTGCATTGCCGCCACGTTTACCTTTAAACGTGCATTCATTCGTTTATTATGGAAGATTTCTGACTTGAGTATCGGAGTGTCAATGGGGGTTGCCCTCCGTTGTCCTTTGACCTCTTATTTGTGGTTTGTGTTGTGCAGGTTCCAGGTTATTAGTGACGGAGACCGGACCCGATCCAGATCGACTGTCAATGGAAGACTGGAAAGCTCTGTTATCCGTACAAGAACCGGGGATTTGGGATGCAACTAATTTGTTGAAGAAAAAATAAATCTCATGCATTAAATTCTTTTATCCAACAAAAAGCCATTCCAAAGATACTACAATAGGGGGGCATATCACTGCCCCCTATTCTTATTTAATTTGGTGGAATACTTATCAAATATATAATTTTATTCTAAAAAACAAATGAGCAGTTGGAAGATTAGTAAGTGTGCTCGTTTATTTTTTCAAGATTTTTAATAACTATTAAGTTAGTGGCAGGTTAAATAACCTAAAATACATGAGACTTGAGAATACATGATCAATAACTCATTCGGGTACAAAGCCATGAGAGTAAACAAGAGAGATAAGACCCTCTTTAAGAGACAATATGTTAAATCTTTTAAGAGCATGCATTTTTTTTATCTAAGATAATTACATATAAGGATTAGATATACACCATGAAGATTTCGATAGTGATGTCTCTTGAGAATCCAGATTATTATACTAATTAAAGAGCCACCTTGTCACGCCTAGTTGTATGATCAACAATTGGCCCTATTTTCATAATTTCAAATCTGAACCATACATATCACAATAAAACAAACAAAAGGTAAGAGGCACATAAGACTCGCTCCCCAATTTATCCTCCGGGACTCACTTCCAAGTATATCATTTAATACTCAAATTAAAAATCTTTCTATTTGAATAAGAAAAATACAATGAGGCATATGTGAGAATTTAAAGAGGATAGGGACGAGTATTTGTATTGAAGGTAAGACTCCTTTTTGTGCACTTAACTGGTTGAGTGGCTTCTATACTTTTGCACTTGACTGGTGGAATGGTTTTAAAAATTGTGCACTTATCTATTGGAGTATCTAACTTCTATGGTCATTTTTAGACATTGTTATTTCATCCTCTCATTTCTATTTTAGTTTTCATTGTCATCGTCCCCTTTTCTCTAGGGGAGAAGGTTTATTTATAATGGGAGGTGTTGCTTGATTGGGGAGCGCCTGTAATCAATGCGTTGGCATATCCCACTTTGTTTCAATGGCAAGATGCATTACCCACATGTGTGACAGCCGCCTTAATTTAATAGAAGGACCGTTGACCACTGGCCATTAGATCGACTCAAGCACCACTTATATTTGGCCTTTAAGAGACCCATTATGACGCTTTAATATTTGGCTATTTAGATCCTATTCTTTGGTTCATATGTTGAGCCATTTACCTGATAGGCTCAGAGGTGTACATTGGGCCAGCCTGATCTTATCTATTTGTACATTAGGCCGGCCTAGTTTTGGCAATACCCATCACTATCCTCCATGTTGGGAGGTTTGAATTTCAACTTCCAACATGTCATTGATGGGATGCTAACTATAACTTTATCAATGCTCATTCCTTCCTAAGATATTCTACTAATTTGAAGTCTTATTTGGTGGGTTTATTCTTTGTCATCAATGCTGATATTCGATATCTCCCTCGGTTGAATGCCCTTTGAGTACTCCTCTCGGTTATAAATTAGGGAGCTCTTTTTACTTTACATCATGAAGTGTTATTTGTCTTGCCCAGTGGTATGACTACTTTGAGCCAACATGGAACTTTCGTAGCCATAAGATGGAGTCGGTGGGAGTCATCCTCCAACTTTTGAAGTTAAGATCCAAGGATACGTTTGGAGACTGTCTTCATTGCCCTCTTTTATATGAGAAACTACTTTAATTTCTTCACTTTTATATCTGTCCCAAAACTAAGCCTCCATAGCTGTGATAGGTTTTGCTATGACAATGCCTCCATTGTTGCAACTTAGGCAACTAGAACAGGTTTTGGCAGACAATTTTTGTAGTTGCCTCACCCCATGGAAATATTATAGTTATTGGAGAGAACTGTTGTAGTTCCTAGGGGGAGGGCTTTTTTCTTTTCTTATGTCCATTCTAAAGTCTGGCCCGCATATTGTAATGGTGTCCTTATCTTGCTGACCCTCATGGGGATAATCAAGATAGATATTGCTGTTTTGGCGGATAGTTTTTTTTTTCATTCTCTTCATTCTCACAGTTCCTTTAGCACAATTCATGTCCAAATATTTAGAAAAAGAGAATATTTTTTACCCAATTAATTGTTCTATATCTTCTTTATCCTCTTTCAGTTTGTACTTTAATTGTTATATGTTATGAAATGAATCAATTAATAGAACTACCTAAATATTATTCTTTTTCCTTTGCATAGATCCAACATTCTTGTCTTCTCTGAATAATTGAAACTCTTAAATGCTATTTTTCACCATTTAATTTCTAACAATTTAACAATTCAGACCACTGACAATTTAACATTCTGACAATCCGACGTGTGATAATTTACTTTGAAATATTGGTTTGTGCATCCATAAATCAATCGAATAGTCATTAATTAGAGTGACATCAAGGTTGTCAGTCACCAATATGTTGTTTTGACAAATGATACGTTAGGGCATCATAATCTATGTAATGCTGTAAACGTGGTGATCTCGGTGTCAGAGCCGTTAGCTATCTGCCTACTACATTGGGAGGCATTTCATCGGGCCATCATTATTGGCACAATGAAACAAACGTGCTGCAATACTCTCTGATACAAGTGCGTGTCTCAATTATTATGGCAACGTGTCTCTTCAGTACCCTTAGACGACACCATTTTTGGGCTAAATTTTAGACTATTTAAACTCTGACTCTCATTTATTTCTATACTTATTCACATTTTGCACTTCTCAACCCTAATTTGTTCTTTTGTTCTTCCCTCCATGGTTCATAGAATAACTTCTTAAAGTGTTGCTACGATCCGAACCGTCCTCTCCTATGATGATAAAGACGACATTTATGAGAGGTGTAATATCCCTATCAGTGTTTCATACTAGGTGCCTTTGTCTGATGATAGAGCCTACTCTCCTCGACTTAGTTTCATCACCATTTACAAAACCCACCTAAAGGAAGACCCTTGGGGCAAGGTGAATTCATCCTACTCTAGAGATATCACAAAGATTGAGTCTCGCATGACTTGGCATTTGATGGAGCTTATTGAGGAGAATGCTATCTGACTCTGGAGGACAAATAGTTTTTTTGACCCGATAAGTGCTCATTGATGTTAGCTAGGAAGTGAGAATGGAGGGGGAGGCTACTACCATCAAACCTTTTCTTTAGTCTAAGAGAAAATCAAGAGAACTTTTCATTCGGGAGTCTTCTTAAAGGGCAACCGACAAGGTAGATCCTATGTTATCTTCTTCAAGCGACTATGATAGGGTTGTCGATGGGACCTATGATAAACAAGGCAGTGAGTCATCTTGGAGGCTGGATTCTATTCATTCTACACTAGGTCACCGAGTTTTTGAAGAGGCACCCGAATTCATTGAGAGTAGTGAAGCTTCATCGCCCACCATTTCAAGAATAAATGACCCCATCACTGGCAAATCAAATGAACAGATCAATGCTTCATTTGTGGCTATGTGGTCCCAGTTTTGGTTAAGTTGTTGCCCAATGAGCCTATTACCACACCTCTTGTTGATTTTTCTGAGGAGTCCATTAATAATGATCGGGTAGCAAAAAATTTCAATAATAGTCCAAAGGCTCCTGAAGCAAAGAAGGTTCCTCGTGCTGATGTTCTAGCACCTGAACAACTAGAGGACTCAGGTACTTTTTCTCCTCCCCCCAGTTTCAAAATCCCTCCTCAGCATCACGCTTTGTCTTTTCTGTGTTGGTGGTCACCATCTATTTTTATGTCCAAAGCTTCTCTCAGTTTATCTTTTCAAGAGAGACCATTTTCTGTTAAAGCATCACTTGTGGAGTCCCTTGTCTTTTCTTTTTTATTTTTGTCATCTTTATTTGTAACTAACCATTTTGCTTTGGTTGGCAGTTGTAGGAATTGGTTTGTTTGGTTGCAAATGGGTTGTATCAATGAGATGCTGAGACCTCCCGTCTATCTCAAACATTTTTTGATCCTACCACATTCAAGGAGATGGAAATTCGAGTTGATACTACCATTGTCAAATCCCAGTAGAGTTGAGATTAGCTGCTTTTCTAGATATAGAGTTGTTCAAGTGGCTGATGAGATTCCAAGGGCTATCAGATGAAAAATCCTTGGTCCTAGATCGGATAGCCTCACTCGAGGACATGCTTTACGAAGCTGAGCATTGATTTGGTGATCTTCGAGACAAGTGTACTCGACTCGAAGGACAATTGAGCATACGTCTCCATCTACAAGAGGTTGGACCTACTCTAGATGATAGATTTTAGGACGAATTCTATCACTGTAGGTAGATCGTGACTTTGATTGCTCCCGACTTTTCTCTAGGCTACCTAGATTTGAGAAATTTTGAGACTTCTCACTGTTCATACCTAAAGGATTTCTCAAAACTAGGTGGGGACCCATTGCCACTCCAAGGGGCTCTCGGCCTTAGAATAGTCACAATGTTCGGGTATAGGCAAGTGATAGTATCATTGTACCTTCTTTTTGTTAGAAGATTTGGTTCTCCATGTTGTAAATATTTAGTTATTAATAAATCAGCTTGATTTTTTAGTCATTATTGCAGATACTTTCTTTCATATGCTGATCTTTTTTGCTCAACATGTACTTTGTTTATCAACTAAGCGTGGCCACTACTATAGCCAAATTGGGTCAAACTCTAGTTGGTCGACCATATTTGTTTGATAGTGCTCATTCATTTGGGTGGACGTCATAGCACTCTTTTTCATTTGATAATGTTCTTTCCTGTGAGAAGACATTGTATTACTTTACCTAGGATATATCCTTACTTGCTAACTAGGCACAGGTACCATTGTTGTTGGGCTTTGTCGAAGCCTAATCCGTTGACTGCATTTGATTATTGATACTCATTACTATGAGAGGATATCATTGTACCCATGCATTGGGCGTTAGTCCATCGACCGTCTTCAACTAATGGTACTCTTTCTTATGGAGGATGTTGTAACATGTATACTAAGAATGCCCCCTAAGTTTTTTTTTTTTGTTTTTGTTTTTGATATCTTTAGAAGGGGTTGGACTTTTGTCTGCAACTCCTCCGACTTTTATATAATAGTTTGTGTCTAACATTATTTAGGCCACTTGATTGTTTTGATTGAGATTTTGACCATACTTTTAGTAGGCCGATTCACAAATAAAAGTTTCACCTGAATTAGTGTAAGGTTTAAATTTTTATAACTTATATTAATAGTGATTAATTTAGTAAATATAATTAAAATTAAAGTAAAATGATATGAAAAATAATATTAAAAGAAAAAATTATAAACATGATGCATCGTTCACCCGACCTCGGGCCGGCGCTGTTGTGCCTGCCCAGCACCCTCCGAGCACCTGAGGCACTGGAGAGAGTGCCCCACAAACCTGCGACGTGTCCGAGTGCCCTACCAAGCGTTGATTCCAGTGCCAGGCATGCTTGAGAACCCGAGCAGGCGTGGATTCCAGAATCCCCACACCCGCCCCATGCCCGATTCGCACTCGAGTGCAAGTCTGTTATAAAGTTGACCGAGGATTAGTTCCAATACATTTCCAAGCGGTGGAATAGTTTGAAGAGTGAGAAAATAGAGAGAGGCTGAAGGAGAGAGAAGAAGAGGGAGGAAAGGGAGAAAGCTTCCGAGTAGCTCGATTCATAAGATTTGGAGTAAGAATTTCGATATATCAGGTGGAGACAAGTATATTCTAAGTATTTCCTTTCACTTCTTGTTGATTCTTACCATTATATTCGAATATTATTGTTCTAATACCAGTCTCCCTTAAAATTCTAACATACTCATATATTTATATCATTTTTCTCACAGCTAATTTTAAATCTGATGATTTAAACTTCTTGTGCTGAATTACAGATTTTAGTGTTATAATTTGGTACTGAATTATTGAATTTAAATTTAAAAATTTTGTGGCATGCCTTACTGGTTTTAAATCTGAAATTTTATAAATATAAAATTTGGTGCTAAATTTTATTGCTGAATTTAATCTAAAATTTGCTAAATTTATTACTGTAAATCTAAAATTAGGGGTACTGATTTTGCTGAATTTTATAACTATGAATCTAAAATTATCATGAATTCAATTTCTATATTCATGAAAGTATGATTGGAAGCTTTACAAAATATTAAAAATTATGATTATTTTTCTCCGAAATAAGAAAATTAAGAACCAAGAAAATTTGTAAAATTTTCACAAAAAGTTTAAAAAGAATAAAAAATTTGAACCAAAAAATTATTCAGAGAGTAATATTACCTGACATGTCTTAGAATATTATAATGGTAATAGATGAATGCCCCTAGCCGCGAGAAAATAAGAGCAGATTATGGCCCATCTATTGGGTTATAGATATGTACTGCCCATCTCTAGGTATTGAATAGGATGGTGAGGTCTTAGATTGTGTGGAAGCGAATGTAATCCTTGGACTATCTATTCTATTAATTGGTAAGGCTTACTAACTCTAATCCCTCAAGATAAATAAGTTTTTAATATATTTACCGGTTAAGACAGTAGAAGAATGAGATAAATAAGCTTAAATATATCATGAAAATATTTTTTGCCCATGTTTTATACTTATATATACATTATGACTCATATTTCCTCTGATGATTTGATTTGAGTATAATATACATGTTTATTGTCATATGTTATGCCTTACTAAATATTTAACTCACTTCCTTACTATTTTTACTAACCTTCAGATGAGTCATACGAGTTGATACTAGATGAATAAGAGTGAAAATGGAAATTTCTTATACTTAGAAAGATAGATTTTAACGCTTAGAATGTCTATATCGGATTTTAATGTACCGAAATTATGTGAAACTCTAATGTACCGAAATTATGTGAACTAAAAAAGTATGAAATGATGTATATTAGTTTAGAATTACTTCGACAAATTATTGTGGATATTATGTATGCTTTTACAGGATATTGTAGAGTTTTTCAGTTTAATTTTTGCCGACATATTTCCTTAATAAGATCCGAAGTCGTACTCCTATAATATGGTATTGGAACCACTGATGATGGGGTGAATGTATGGATCTTATGTATGTGTATCACATTAATTAATTTTGATAATAGTTATTGACAGAATAAGAGGACATTGACCATCACAGGTGGTATCAAAGAAGTTTTTATGGAGATGTCATAGGGACTCAGTTGATTGATGTTAAAGCAGAAGCTTAGGCTTGGTTTATAATTATTTAAGTTAGGATTAGTTAGTTATAGTTATAGTTTTAAGTTATTGTTTCCATGTGAAGCTTAGGTTGATTATCTATTAATTTATTAATCGTAATGTGGTGAAGAAGGAATACTTGTTGGTGCATGTTTAGACCGAGAAGAAGAGTATTTGAACCTATTAGGGAAAATGGCCAATATTATGAAATCAATGGAACAGCGTAATTTGGTGGCGATTCCAACTCCAGTTCTTACCATAGTAAACCCCTGGACAATGCCCTATGATTGATTTACCAATAAATGATTACTTGAATTTATGGGGGATCCAGATCCAACAAATGCGGACTTATGGACAAGAGGCTTAAAAAGGTCTTCACCATTATTCGTTGTCCCGAGGAGGACAAAGTAACCTTTACTTTGTATAGACTTAAAGGTGAAACTGATCACTGGTGAGCTATGAGAAAAAGAGCCATGGGAGTGTCAGAAAATGAAATTACTTTAGAGATATTTAAGGAAGCCTTTATAGATAAATATTTTCCTGCAAGTCTCCGAGAATTGAAAGAAGAAGAATTTGCATGATTAAGGCAAGCAACCCGATCAGTAGCAGAGTACGATATAAAATGTACAGAATTATCCCAATATACCCCTTATAAGGTCAATGATAAAGTCTGGAAGACCAAGAAATTTCAGAAGAAATTGAAGAACAAGATCAAGAAGTAGCTAGTGACTTTAAAGCTGCAAACCTACGAAGATGTGTTAGACCAGACACTTTTGTTTGAAAAGGAGCTCAAGGAAGAAGAATTCTTCAAGAAGAGGGCGTTCAATCACGGAGGCCTGAATGCAGGATCGAGTTTAGGAGTAGGAAGGCCTACCAAAAAAAGTTAATGTGGTGGATAAAGGAAAGAGCAGTATTAAAATTCAAACAGTACCGGGCCCACAGGTGATGGCGCCAACATGTCTTCATTGTGAAAAAATGCATCCCGGAAAGCCCTGTCTTAAAAAGATAGGAGCATGCTTCAATTGTGATAATCCGGGCCACATGATTAGAAACGGTTCCCATCCTAAGAAGCTAGTGGCCCAAAAGCCTACTGTTCAGGGTAAAGCTTTTGAAATTACCACGCAGGATGCAAAGGCATCATCAAATGTGGTGGAAAGTACTCTTTCTATTTATAATGTTCTAGCTCATATATAATTTGACTCAAGATCTACACACTCATTTATTTCTCCTAAATTTTGTGTGTTATCTAACATCACGATCGAGAATCCTAGATTTTCCTTTCATAGTATCAACACCTATGGGATCATCGGTGATCACAGATATTATGTACCCGAAATGCGCCGTTTGGATGAAAGGGCTACAGTTGGCTATAGATTTGATTTTATTGGAGATATGTGATTTTATTGTTATCCTAGGTATGGACTGATCACTAAATTGCCATACCAGCATGGATTACTTTCAGAAAATGATTTATTTTGCTATTTCGAGATGTGAGCCATTTCACATTCAATGAGTAAGGCGGAGGGAGATGCATTGTTTAATTTCAACCTCGCATGCTCGACATCTAATAGAAAATGGATACCAAACTTATTTAGCCTATAACAACACAATTGGGAGCCATAATGTGCCGACAAAGAATATATCAGTGCTGTGTGAATTTGAAGATATTTTTTTGGAGAAATTACCTAGTTTGCTGCCGCACTGAGAAATTGAGATTAAATTAAACTTATACCAGGGTTGGCACCAATTTCAAAGACACCATATAAAATAGCACCAGTGGAATTGAAAGATTTAAAACAATAATTGTAGAAACTTTTGGATAAGGGATTTATTGGACCGAGTGTGTCTCTATGGGGTGCTTCGGTATTATTTGTGAAGAATGAAGACAAATCTTTATAATTATGCAGTGATAACCGTAAATTAAATAAGATTACAATAAAAAATAAATATCTGTTGCTAAGGATCAATAATTTATTCGATCAGTTTTTCGGGATCCAATATTTTCAAAAATTGATCTCCATTCGGGATATCACCAATTAAGGATTAAAAATAAGGATGTGGCGAAGACAGCGTTCTGAACGAAGCATGGGCATTATGAATTTTTAGTTATACCGTTTGGACTAACTAATGTCTTTGCAGCCTTTATAGACTTGATAAATCGGATATCTCAGCCTTATTTGGATAAATTTATAATGATATATATTGATGATATATTGATTTATTTGAGAAATTATGACAAGCATGAAATGCATCTGAGATTTATGCTCCAGACTCTTCGGGAGAAGAAATTATTTGCTAAACTGAATGCATCAGTTGACCCAAAGAAGGTCGAAGCTCTTATGAGTTGGAATCACCTAATGACAAAGATCAAAGTTCAAAGTTTCTTAGGCATGGCTGGATATTATCGAAGGTTTGTAGAGAATTTTTTTTAAAATTGCGATTCCTCTCACTCAGTTGAGAAAGAAGAAAGCTAAATTTGACTAGACTGATGAATATAAATAGAGTTTTCAAGTATTGAGGAATCGGCTAACAACTGCTCCAATCTTAACAATTTTAGAACGAACTGGTAGATTTATGATTTGTTGTGATACTTCTAAAACTGGGATCGACTGTATTTTGATGCAGCACGAGAAAGTCATTACTTATGAGTCAAGGCAACTAAAAGTTTACGAGAAGAATTATCTGAACCACGCTTTGAAATTAGCAGCCATAATTTTTGCACTAAAAATTTGAAGATATTATTTATATAGCAAAAAATTATTGGTATATTCAGACCATAAGAGTTTAAAATATCTATTTTTCTAAAAAGAGCTAAATATGAGATAGAGGAGATTGATAGATTTTTTGAAGGATTATGACTATGAAATTTAGTATCAATCGGGAAAAGCCAATGTAATGGCTGATGCTATGAGTCGTCAGATTTGCTTTGTGGCGAGATTAAGGATTGAAGAGATGGAGATGCTTGAATGCATGAAGCTATGCAATATTCAGATATACGCTCAAGGCAACCGGATGATTTTATCATATCTTTAAGCCCAACCGGAGATACTAAAGAAAATCAAGGATGGTCAGATAATAAATGATCCATTTTTTGTGGATATTGTCGGAGACTTGGGTTGGGACTCCAGGGATAATTTTAATATCCGAGCCAATAGAGTTTTGAGGTTTCAGGATAACTATACGTACCATATGATAAGGAATTAAAGGAGAAAATCATGAAAGAGGCTAAGTGATCTAGATATACAATCCATTTGAGAATTAATAAGATCTACCAAGATATGAAGAAGAATTTTTTTTATGGAGAAGTATGAAAAAGGAGATCGTAGCATACGTGGGAAAGTGTTTAGTTTGTCAACAGCTAAAGATTGAGCGAAATAAGCCATCTGGTCTATTACAGCCGTTGCTTATCCCAAGCTAGAAGTTAGATTATAGATCAGTTCATAAAATCAGCACACTTTTTAGCTATTCGGATGATTTATTCAAGAGATTAGTTAGCTTGAATATATATTGATAAGGTAGTTAGATTGCACGGTGTGCTGGCATCTATCATATCAGATCAAGATCCGCATTTTGTTTTCAAATTTTGGGAAAGCTTGCACCAAGAATTGGGGACGGAATCGAAATATAGATTGGCTCACCTTCTGCAAACTGATGGAGTAAACTATCCAAATTTTAGAAGAATGTTAAGAGTTTTGGTATTAAAGAAACGGTAATTGAGATGATCATTTGGTGTTGGTAGAGTTCACCTATAATAATAGTTATCAAGCGAGTATCAGGATGATTCCATTTGAAGTCCTATATGGAAGGAAATGTCAATCTCCAATCCATTGGAAAGAAATGGGTGATAGACGACTTTTGGGACCGGAAATCATTAGGAAAACATCCGAGAAAATCAAGTTGGTCCACAAGAATTTGAAGGTAGCTCAAAACAAACAAAAGAGCTACATAGATCGGACTTGCGTTTTGAGGTTAGCGATTATGCTTTCTTAAAAGTATTGCCATCGAAGGGAACAGTTAGATTCCTGTGAAAGGAAAATTAAAGTTAAGATTTATTGGTCCCTTCGAAATTCTGGAGAAGGTCGGGGAAGTGGCTTATTGATTAGCATTGCCACCGAGTTTGGTGGAAGTGCATAACATTTTCCATATATCGATATTTTGGAAGTGCATTTATGACCCCACACATGGCATTGATTATGGACCATTGACCATCAACAAGGATTTATGATATGTGAAGTAACTTGTACAGATTTTGAGATGAATGGATCTGGTATTTCGCACAAAGACCATTCTGTTAGTTAAGATGTTATGGAGAAATCACGTGGGAGCGGGAAGATTAAATCTGGGACAAGTATCCTCACATGTTTCCTTGAGATATGTAATCTCAGTCAAATTTTGAGGACAAACTTTTATAAGGAATTGAGGATTGTAAGGTTCGGTTGTTATAACTTATGTTAATGGTAATTTATATAGTAAATGTAATTGAAATTGAAGTCAAAAGATATGAAAAATAAAATTAAAAAGAAAAAAATTGCAAACCAATTGCATCATGCACCTAGCCTCGGGTCGACGCTGCTGCACCTGCCCTACACCCTCTGGGCACTTGAGGCGCCAGAGGTAGTAATGGGCATGCCTACAACGCGTTCGAGCACCCTAATAGGCACTGGTTCTAGTGCCGGGCGTGCCCGAAGCTTGCCTGAGCTCCCCAATAGGTGCGGATTCTAGAATCCCCATGCCTGATCGTGCTCGAGTGCAGGTTTGTTATAAAGTCGACCAAGGATCAATTCCACCACATTTTCAAGTGGTGGAATAGTTTGAAAAGAGAGAAAATAGAGAGAGAGAGAGAGGCTAAATGAGGGAGAAGAAGAGAGAGGAAAGGGAGAAAGCTCCCGGGAAGATCGATTCAGAAGATTTGGAGTAAGAATTTCGGTACACCAAGTAGAGGCAAGTACACCCTAATCATTTTCTTTCACTTGTTAATTATTTCTGTTATTTTCGAGTATTATTATTCTAATACTCGTCTCTCTTAAGATTCTAACATACCCATGCATGTATATCATTTTTCTCATTGCTAATTTTAAAACTAAAACTTCTTGTATGGGTTTGCTGATTTTAGTTCTATAATTTGGTACTAAATTGTTGCATTTAGATCTGAAAATTTTGTGTCATACCTTGCTAGTTTTAAATCTAGAATTTTATAAATCTAAAATTTGGTGATAAACTTTATTGTTAAGTTTAATCTGAAATTTGCTGAACTAATTACTTTAAATCTGAAATTGGGAGTACTGATTTTGTTGAATTTTATGGCTGTAAATAAGAAATTATTATGAATTTAGTTCCCATATTCATAAAAGTATTATTAGAAACTTTACAAAATATTAAGAATTATGAGTATTTTTTTTCTAGAATGTAAAAATTAGGAAAAATCAAGAAAAAGTACAGAGTTTTTACAAAAATCTCAAAAGGAATTAAAAATTTTGATCAAAAAATTATTCAGAGGGAATATTTCTTGACATGTCTTGGGATATTGTAGTAGTAATGGAAGAATGCCCCTAGTCATGGGGGAATAAGAGCAGATTATGCTTCTGTATACCGGGTTATAGATATGTACCGCCTACTTCTGGGTATTGAATAGGAGGGTAAGGGCTTAGATTGTATGGAAGTGAATACAATTCTTTTCTCGATTATCCATTCCATTAGTTGGTAAAACCTACTAGTCCTTATCCTTGAAGATAAAAAAAGTTTTTAATGTGATGGACGGTTAAGATAGTAGAAGAATAAGATAAAAAAAGGTTAAATACATTATGAAAATATTTTTTGTCCGTATTTTATACTTATGTATGTATTATGACTCGATTTCCTCCAATGATATATTTTGAGTATAATGTGTATATTTATTATTATATATTATATCTTACTGAGTATTTGGCGCACTTCCTTACTATTTTCACTAACTTTTAGATAAGTTACACAAGTTAATATCAGATGAATAGGAGTGAAGATGAAAATTTCTTATACTTAGGAAGATAGATTTTGACACTGAGAATGTCTGTATTGAATATTGATGTATTGAAATTACGTAAAACTTTAAAATTAAGAAATGATATATCCTATTTTGGTGATATTAGTTTAATATTGGTTTCACAAACTATTATAGATTTTATGTATACTTCCGTAGGATATTGTGGACGTTTTATGTTAGATTTTTGTAGGCATCTTTCCTTAACAAGATCTGACATCGTACACCTATAGTATAGTGTTAGAACCGCTAATGACGTGGCTAATGTATGGATCTTGTGTATGTGTATCACATTAATTATTTTAATAATAGTTAATGATGGAATAAGAGGATGTGGACTGTTATACTTAGGGTTAGTCTCGGTCGCTTGTTTTTATACAATGACACAAAAGCGTATAAATGAGCAATCAATATAATTAATGCATAGCAGTTTTAATAATTTCAAGATGAGTACATCATATATGTAGTCCACATGTCAAATACAGAACTTACCTTTATTACGCTGGAGTTTACTGATAATATTAGAATGTCTGTATCAGATTTTGATGATTAGAATGTCTCTATCGGATTGTATCGGATTTTGATGTATTAAAATTATGTAAAACTTTAAAATTATGAAATGATATATCCTATTTTGATGATCCTATTAGTTTAGTATTACTTTCGTGGACTATTATAGATTTTATGTGTACTTCCACAAGATATTATAGAGTTTTTCTGTTGGATTTTCACAGGTTTCTTTCCGTAACAAGATCTAGTGTCGTACTCCTATAATATAGTGTTGGAGCCACTGATGATGTGGCTAATGCATTGATCCTGTGTATATGTATCACATTAATTAATTTTAATAATAGTTAATAATGGAATAGGAGGATGTGGACCGTCACACTTAGGATTAGTCTCAGTCGCTTGTTTTTTAACAATGACACGTAAGCATATAAATGAGCAATCAATATAATTAATGCATAGCAGTTTTATTAATTTCAATATGAGTTCATCACATATGTAGTCCACATGTTAAGTACAGAACTTACCTTTATTCTGCTAGAGTTTATTGATAATATTTTGAGGTGGATGGCATTCCATGTCCTCAACACCAGTCTTCTGTTCTAAGTGTATAGTTTATATGCACCATTTTGAAGAATTATTGAGATTAGGAATGGTCCCTCTAAGTTAGAGGACAAATTATTCTTATCGATAATTTTATCTGTTGCCTTTATACTCCTCAAAATTAGGTCTCCCATATTGAATTGGTGAGCTTTCACCTTTCTATTATAGTATCGAGCGACTCGTTGCTAATATGCCGCTGTTTGAATCCTTGTCACATCTCTGGCTTCCTTGAGCAGATCAAGATACTCTCTCAAAAAAGTTAGAAGTTACTTTGTGGGTTGAAACTTTTGACTCAAGAGTTAGGTAGCCTGATTTCTACTGGAATGACCATCTCTATCATATAGCACAGGTTGAACGGCATTTCTTATGTTGGTTCCTTAGGGGTTGTCGGATAGGACCACAATATGGATGGTAACTCATCTACCAAAGTGCCCCCCCGTATCCTCTAACTTTATTTTTAACATGTGTAGTAGGATACAATTCATCACTTCCATTTGCCCGTTCGCCTGTTGATAGGCAATAGAAGTATGAATCAATTGGATTTCCAAACTCATGCAATACTTGATGAATCTCTTACCAATAAATTAAGTTTCGTTATTAGTCACTATGATCTTGGGAATCACAAACCTATAGATGATGCTCTATCGAACAAACATGGTGGCATTTTACTTGGTTATTCTTACTAGTGAAGAGGCTTCTACCCATTTTCTAAAGTAGTCAATACCGACTATGATAAACTTTCACTATCCTGACGCAATGGGTAATGAGCCTAATATGTCGAGCCCCCACTAAACAAATAGTCTGGGTGACTGCAGGGTTTGAAGCTTTGTATGCGGCTAATAACGGATGTTGTCTTGGATCTGATCATTTTTATATTTCTTTACAAACTCCATAGCATCTCTCTTCATCATGGGGCAATAGTAACCCTACCACATGATTTTGAAAACCAGGTTCTTACCTTCTACGTGTGACCCTTAAATTTTAAGATGCACTTCACTCAATGGTAATCAGCTTCTACTTGTGTCAAACACCACATGTAAGGAATAAAGTATCCTCTCTAGTACAATTTCTTATCTGTGATGGTGTAACAACCTGTTATCATTTTTATGCGCTTGGCATCATCTGGATTTTTTAATATAAGGACTTCTTCTAGGTACCTTCTGTATAGAGCCATCTCGGTATCATCGTATGAGATTTGAAGTATCTCTTCTTTCAGGACTTCTATGCTCGGGATAGTAACGATTTCCCTCATCTCTCTGGCGTATTGTTCAAAATTCTCAGTCACTGCTACTTTAGCGAGTTGATCTGCCTTCCAATTGCTTTTCCTCAGATGTGGCATTTTTACTTTATCAAATGACTCAATTAGACTCTTTACTCTAACAAGATATTTTATGAGCAATAAACTAAACACCTCAAAATTTTTGGTTACCTGGTTGACGATCAACTCTAACTAGCTATGTACGATTAGGTTTCTGGCTGAACATTTCTTCACTAGCCTTAGCCCGACCAATAAGCTTTCATACTTATCAGCATTGTTAGTTGTCAAAAATTTGAGTGTTATTGAGTATTTCATCTTTGATCCATCCAATTCTCAAGATTACTCCTACTCCATTCCCTGATTGGCATGACAACACATCCACGTGCAAGATATAAGCCGGAGCCTTTTCTTAGTGATGAGTGTCCTCATGCTTCTTAAGATCACTTAGAATTAGGGTCATCATTTTGAGTATGAAGTCCACGAAGGCTTGACCATTTATGGTCGACCGTGCTCAAAATTCCATGTCAAACTTGCCTAATTAAATTATCAATTTAATCAATCGTTTGGACGTTTTGAGTTTCTATAAGATACCCTTTAGCGACTGATCAGTGAGAACGATGATCTTGTGAGCTTAAAAGTATGGTTGTAGCTTTCTGGCTAAGTGAACCAATGCTAGGACAATCCTTTCAGCACACGAGTTACGAGCCTTGGTTTCTTTCAAAATTTTACTCACATAGTAAACCAGTCATTACACCTCTGATTCTTAGCTAACCAGGACCGAGCTTAACACCGTGTTGGATATCACCAGATGGAGGTATAATTCTTCACCTTCTTTCAGAGAATACAAGAGAGGAAGGTTGATGAGGTATTCCTTTAATTATTGGAAGACTAATGGGAAGTCTTTCGTCCATTGGAATCCATTTACCTTGGTTTCTCTCAGGGCTTTGAATAAGGAAAGATATTTTTCTGCAAATTTTGTTAGGAATAGAGAGAGCATTGCGAGTCTCCTGGTTAACCTCTAGACTTCTCTCACGGTTTAAGGTAGATTCATATCCATGATAGCTTTTATTTTCTCAAGGTTTATTTTGATGCCCCAGTGAAACACAATGAACCCGAGAAACTTTTTAAAGGTTACTTCGAACACACACTTTGTTGGATTTAACTTTATTTGGTACACTCGAAACACCTCAAAAGTTTCACCTAGCTCACAATATGGTCATTAGCTATTATACTTTTGATGAGTATGTCGTCCACATATACTTCCATATTTCTTTCGATTTATGCCTCAAATGTTTTATTCACCGACTCTAGTATATTGCTCCCACATTTTTTAGACTGAAGGGCATGATTTTATAGTAGTATGTTCCCTAATTGGTTATGAAGGAGGTTAGCTCATCATCCTCGAGACTCATTCAAATCTACTTGTACCATAAATAGGCATCCAAAGTTTAACAACTCATACCCAAATGTTGAGTCTACTAGCATATCAATTCTTGGTAATAGAAAATTATCTTTTGAACATACTTTATTCATGTCGATAAAATCGACATACATCCGTAATTTTTCGTTACTTTATTGACGAGTACTGCATTCGACAGTCAGTACGGGTACTGAATTTTCCTTATGAAGCCTGCGTTGAGAAGCTTTCTGACTTTCTTTCTCATAACAATCAGTTTTTTGATGGAGTGGTTCCTCCATTTCTCCTTGACTGGTTTACACTCATATTAAGGTCCAGTCTGTAGACCATCACCTCGGTAAGAATTCCTACTTTGTCCATAAATGTCTATGCAAATACTTCTAAATTTTGTTGAAGAAAAATCATCAACTGTTCACGCAGTTAACTCAATATGGAGCTTCTAATCTCTATGCATTTCTCAGTCTCATTTGAATCTAATGGGATTCAGTGGATTGACTCACCTGACTAACCTTGTTATAGGATTACTTCATCTCGTAAGTCAAATTCTTTGAATGGTTGATTCCAAATTGCCTAATTGAATTGAGATAGAAAGCATGTTCAGTCGATGACTTGGTCACCTAGGACTCTTTGACTCCACATGCTGTCATAAACTTTATCTTCAAATGTGAGATCAACATCACTACTCCGAGTGAACCAACCAAATAGGATCATCCCAATATGGAATTATAGATTGAATGTAGGTCAACTATTAGAAACGTGAGCATTAGAGATGTTGTTTTTTGGGTACATTCCTAGCATGACTTCCAATTGAATGGTTTTCCGGACTGGCATAGGTTCGTTATCTAACTCGTATAAGGATCATTCTGCTTGTCTCATTTAATTTTTTTTCAATCCAAACTTAAAGTAAGTATCAAGGTATAGAAAATTTCTAGAACATCCACTATCAATGAAGACTCTTTTCAATTAGTAGTTAAGAATATTGTTTGAAATGAGTACGGAAACAACAAAAAGATCAAAATAAGGAATTATTATATGAGTTATATCATCGTTGCTAATGGCATCATTCATTACTCCTATCCTCTACTTCTTACTACTAGAAATCTTCTTAAGATGGTTTAGAGCTTTATTTTTGTGTAATCTCGTTGACACAATATTCACTACTCTGGTCACTATCCAATTGCGTGGGTACTTTTCCTACCCCAACTTGTCATTATTAGCACTCTCAGAGGCTTGCCTTAAGCCTCTCAAGAACTTGTTAAGATACCTTTTCTAGATGAGGGTTATAATTTCTTTTTATAGAGTCCAATAGTTCTCAGTGCTACAACTCGAAGAATGATGGTAGAAATAGTACTTAAACTAATCCCCTCATTCCTGATTCTTAAGTAATTTAGGCCACTTTAGGAATTCTAGTTCTAGATCTATATCAAGACGTTCGTTCGAATGTCATTCCAAGAAGTTAGGATCAAGGGCCTATACTTCATTCTAGTCCTCGGATCTATCCTAAGTTACTTACCAATATCTCAGGGGGTGGAATTGTCTCCACTCCTTTTTTTCCTATTTGTTGTTCCTAGGTGCTAATTTGTAGACTTTAGCCTCTTTACTTCGTTGGATTCTTTGGCAGTGATATGTGCGTGGGAAATGGTTTCCGCCTTAATAAAATTCTTGGGCTTTTATTGAGCCAAGTATTTAAATAATTCACCCTGCTATGCAATCTCCATGAAGAAATTCAACTTCACCTCGTCAGTTAGCTTTGATATATTTTGGCCTTGGTATTGAACCAAGCCAAGAAACGCTCCAGACTCTCATTTGGCCCTTGTTGGATGCGGATAAGGTGCCACAACGACTTTTCTTCCCTTCAATTAGATGCAAACTGTGAGAGAAAGTTATTGGCCAACTCCTGAAATGTTTAGATTGAATTTGATTGTAACTGATAAAATCAAATTTGGATATCTCCTTTGACGATCAGTGAGAAGTAGAAACACAAGGTTAGATCGTCTAGGTATTGAAATCCCAACAGGGTTCAAAAATGATCTAAATAGTCCATAAGATCAGAACTTCCATCGTAGGACTCTAGGGTCAGCATTTTAAACTTAGGAGGGAGTTGTTACATCTTGATCTCCCTCATGAATGGTAACCTATCTAGGACGGCCAAGTATCTGTTCGTACTTCCTCGAAATAGCTGCTACTCAATCTTTTTGATTCTTTCCTCCACTTAAGAGGTGAACGCAATCCTCTGACCGTTAAGGAAAGTCTACAACTCTGAATGGTTCAGTGAGACGTGCTAGACCAGCCTACTATGAGCTATTTCCGATAGGGTGCTGCATGGAGCTTTTTATCAAGTCGAAGGCTTCCCAACATCTTACGAAACGTGAGGATTTTACCACTCTGAGCTTTCACCTCGTGTTTCGAGATCTAGTGGGCATTCTAGTTAAGTCTGGGCCCTGTCACTTGTGGCATCTTGGGCCTCGAGGTCATCAAACTATTGAATCACCTCCTCGATTAGCTGCTTTTTTCTTCAATTTCTCCTTCTGGATGCAGAAATTTAGGAATTGGAGGATGGAGCCCCTAATAGATGTCCCTCCAATCTATTATAAATGGTCTAGAGGACCTTAAATATTATGTCCACCTGAGTCACCGATGTTTCCACATTTATATTTGTGGCTAGACGAGTATTTCTATGGCTACCCTTTATCGGGTCATCGCCATGTGAAATGACATCCCTGGGTGGTACGCTTATCTAGATCCTAGCGTTGGCCATATTCTCTCTGGGTGGCTTGCTTATCGCATTTCCATAGACGGCACCAATGATACGTCTTGAGGACCTAAATTATTGTACAGATTGGGAAGTCACCTTGTCATAACTGATTACATGAACAACAATAGGTCCGATCTTTGTAACTTTGAATCTATATCCTACATACCATAACAAGAGAAATAACAGGTAAAAGGTATACGAAACTCACTCTCTAATGTATTCTCCAACATTGAAGTTAGAAATCTTTTTATTCAGATAAGAAAGAAGCAACGAGAGTTTGCAAGATTTCTTAGAAAGGAAAGCACGTAGACCTGCAGGTGGTGTCTCATCAGAAGTATGGCGGGGGTTAAAAATTTTAAATCAGCGACATGGAGGGCTAGTGATGGGTTTGTCACCCACGGACCGTCCCAGGATCTAGGACCACTGTGGAAGAATGGTCCGAAAGTTGTAGCCAAGGAGAAGGCCCCCACGGCCTAAAGTCCAAGATCACATGACCTAGGACCACCCATTGAGACATAGGTTAGTAGAGCCGCCCACCGAATACAACCCATAAGTGTGCATTCCAACATTGCCAACTCATCGGCTCCAACACAACAGATATGCCTACGTGATTATAGCCTATCATGTCAAGCTCGCCAAAAAGGAAGGCACCAATCACGATGCTCCTCAAGAAGGAAAGGCCAGCTGGCCCGCACCCCATAATTTCCTTTACAAATACCACCTTTCTTCTATAGGAAAGGAGGAGGAAAAAAGAGGGGCTTAAACGATCATAGAAGGAGAACTCTCTCCAAACTTGTAAAAATAGGGAACGAGGGAAATGACCAAAGACATGCTACAACCAGTCTCAGAGCTACCTTCTGCTAGAGACGAATCCTTCTTCCTTGCTGATTATCGATCCCAACTACCGGTTGCACAGGCCTCGCACCAGCTTTAAACTCTCATACTGTGTGGCCGGCAAAGACGACTTGCAGAGTAGAGCGCAGAGTGCTCTTCCGTTTGCAGTTCGGAAATGACTAGCGGGCGACCTTTATATTCACCGTCGGCACCCAAAATTTCTTCCTCCTCTAGTTAGCCACCCCTCTATGGGTGCACTCAATAGCCATCTACTCTTTAGAAAGTGTATTACTCCTCTCTTCTTACCAGCCACTCCCTCGTGAGAGCCACTATCTCAAAGCTGCCCCCTAGCTGGGTGCATCTAACAGAACCCAATCTTCCATATCTCTAAACAACTCCTGGCTGAGTGCATCTCAGCGGAGCTCAGTCCTCCACCTCTAAAGAGCCCCTTAGTCGGTCGTACCCCTCGGAGCCTAGTCTTCCACTAATACTCAATCCCCCATAACATGCATTGAAGTATTTCTTTCATTTCCTCGCATCTTTCTATCCATTGAGAAGTAAGTCCCATCAATCCTCTGACCTCCTATTTATTAGTTGCGGTATACAAGATCCAAATTTGTAATAACAGATGTATGTAAGAATTTAAAGATGATGGGGATTAGTGTTTGTATGGAGGGCAATACTCCTTTTTGTGCACTCGATTAGTGGAGTGACATTGATTTTTTTATATTCGACTGCTAGAGTGACTTTAATAGTAGTGTACTCGTCTGGTGAAGTGTCTAACTTCTGTCATCATTTTTAGTTGTTGTTATTTCGTTCCCACAATTCAATAAATTACCAATTACTCTTTATGAAACTTCCGCAATACAGCAATAATGTTATAAAAAAAAATGCCTTCTTCTCCTAAGAAGAGAGAGAGAATGCATAAAATTAACTACAAAGTTCTTACCCTGTAAATACTTATAAATCCCACAAATTATGGAGCCAAACACTTTAGTTCTCAACTCTCTTTTATCCTTAATTTTCTCATTATTTTTTTATTTTTTTAGAATGATATTTAATTTAAATGTTGGGGGATATATCAGAAAGTAAATCTAATATTATTTGATCTCTTATTAAATATTATAGTATACAAAATCTGGATAATAAAACCCAAAGATCCTATTTGATTCCAATCGAACAATTATCCCAATGTGATATACACATCACTAATCTTACTATAAAACACACAAGATAGCAAATTTCTTTATAATTTTTATCAAATCCAAAATCATTATAATTGAAAAAAAAATGAAATCTAGATATCCAAATAAATGTTTCCCATATAATAACTAAAAAAAATACTTAATGGTGGAACATAGACAAGCCGATCTTCTTTGGCAATATAAAACATGTCAAGAGAATTCACTTTGTATAACACTGACTAATGAGAATAATGTTAAGTTTATTTAATTATTAAAATTTATAAGGATCACCTTTTGAAAAAAAAAAAAGTACGCTAGAACAAAACAACACATTGAAAGGATGAATTCCATAATTTTAGGCTATTTTTTGATTTGAGTAAGTGAAATACTTAACAAATATTTTTTTAATGTTCTTTATAAATAATTTATTGATATGAAATTTTTTATGCATCTGTTGCGTCCCGGGTCCACGGTTGTCTACGGATTAGAGAGCCTTCGGATTCTTGAGCGCGCAACGGCGTCAGGAGGAGGGTCCGGTCTCCGTCTCTAAAAACCTGGACCTGTACAACACAAACAAACAAACGAGAGGTCAGGGGTCCGGCAGGATTTCCCCCACCGAGGCCGCTCCGATGCTCAAGTCAACAAATTCCCGCAATGAACGGAAATCACGCACGCTGAAGAGCGATGCGTGGGTGAATGCTGTGAAAGCATAAGAGATGCTTGTGTAATGGTGTGGAGAATGCAGTGAGCAGGTGGTGGGAGGCCTGACTCCCTTAATGCACCGCGGCGGGTGGCTAACTTCCCTTGAGTCTGTGAAGACGTGGGGGAGTGATCGTGGGCTAGTTCGTGAAGGGTGGAAGTGAGTCTCTCATCAGTTCCAGCTTGTTACTAGCTTGTGATCAAAGTGAGAAGAAGGACGCTTAGAGTCTACTGAGTTTGATTCAATACTGGAATCAGAATTCGGGGAGCAGAAGAAGAAAAAAATCCTTTTCTCTGAGGGGGTGAGGGCTCTTATAGGCCTCCCCCGTTGGACTCTGGGCGGCAGAATGCCCGTTGCTAGGGTTGCCGCGCCGCTGGTCACTGTTACGGACCGCCAGTCATATCGGTTGTCCTTTTGCCGTGGCTGACACGTTTCTGAGCGCTGCCGGTCACGCCCAATTTTTTCCTGAGCGGGGATTGGTTAGTCGCTTGTAGGTGGTTGCGTGAGCTGCTAGCGCTGCTCCAGCCACTCCTCTATTGGCTAGCCTTCCCGCCCTCTCGCCGATTTCCTAGCGACGTATTAAATGCGTTGCAGGGTTCCGCTGTCATCTGCCAGCACGGGCTCTGGACGAGTCCCTCGACCATTGGGCTGGGCTGACCACCTCGCGTGGGCTTTTGGACCCTTCGCGGGCCACGGAATTCTTCATGGGCCAAGACATGGGACCCAACACTAGCCCCCCATGCCTGGGCCGGCCAGTGGTCGAGCCAAGCATGTCTCTTCGGCCCACTCCATAATTTCACGCCCCTCCTCATGCTGCGTTATCATTTGTCGTTTACTGAGTTTGCGCCTTCCCTAGGAGCCAGGGCAGGCTTTTCAGGCACTGTCATGACTCGTCACTTCGCCTGGCGAGATTCGCGTGCCTTGGGTTGCATCTGACCAAGGGTCTCCCCTGTTCCATGAAAGACGTCCGCTGGATGCCGTGTTGCGTTGGGTAAGAGAACGGCTTGCGCCTTGCCCATAAATAGGAGGGGTACTCAGGCAAGTGGAGTTCATCCCTTAGCAGCCACCGGAGAGGCAATGAGGAGATTTTGGTTTTCACCGCCCTTGGCGGTCGTCCAAGAAGGAGTTCGATGGATTAGCCGAATGCTTGAAGCTCTTGACGAAGACTGTTGTAACCCTCATCCTGCAATTCGCCTTCTGTGCTAACGAGAGTGGCTTGGCCATTTCGCTGTCGTCGTGCATCTCCTTTCGGGTTGCGGCCCAGCTGACCTGGGGTAGAGCCACGACGAAATCCCTGCGGGTATCTTCACCCGTAAGGTGAAGGCTTTCGCACGTGCTCTTCCCATGCGTCAAGCTAGAGCGCCAACCATGGAAGGATCTCGAGGTCAGTAGCCCTCCGTAGGAGCTGGGTTTCTCACCCTACTTTCCCTAAGTGCTTTCCTGACCTTGGTGCTTCCCGAACCCTGGTGGATGGCGTTACGATGACTTCCACCAGTGGATGCTCTGCGCCTCCAAACCAGTCCGCTCGGCAAACCACCGACGGCTTCGGCCGTGGGGATCTCACGCAGATCACGTTCGCCAAGTTCATCTGGGACGTGGCAGTGGAGCATACGGGGCTTCGCACCGTTGTCTTCCTTCATCTTTCTTGCGGCCTTATTGCTACAAATTTTGTACTTTATAAGAAAGTATTGATTAATAAAAGAAGTAGCCTCTTTTTGCCTTCATTTTCGTCTTGCTTGTGCGTACTTCTCTTTCGTTGCCAGGCGTTTTGCCCTGGAGATCTGTGTGTAACTCTGTGGGAGCTCGAGGAGTCTCTGTTAGTGGTTGCGTCTCCTGGGGTGACCGGCGCATTTAATTCCTGTGCGGTCAGGAGTCGTCGCGTCGTGGAGCCTCACCTTGAAAACGCGCGAGGCTTTATGAGCCCGCCACGTGTAAAATCCCCACTGGCCACGCCTTAATGCTTCCTGTCTTTTGGAGTTTCCACTCTTTTCAGGAGAAACTCGCCTATTTAAACACACCATTTTCTCCTGGAACCTGGCACTCCTTTTGCACTTACACATTTATTGGCAGTTTGCTCTTCCTGGGCGTGTCTTCTTGCTGCGAAGTCAATGGAAGATTCCTCTTATGACTCGGAATGCTCTTCTGATGAGTCTGAGTCCAGCTCTCACGGTCCCATGTCTTCAGGAGCCGGCGCTTCAGGAGGGGCTCGAGAGGGTTTCGAGAGGGTCCACCCATGCCGGGGGGCGGCAGCGGCTGAGGTGGAGTGGTTGAGGGCCCGCATCGTGCACCTTGAAGGCGCTTGGGCCGAGTCGGAAGCCAGGGCCACCCGTCTTGTGGGTGCCAATGTGGGGGCGCAGGCCCGCATATTGGCCCTTGAAGGAGAGGTCGAGCAACTCAAGTGACAACACGAAGCTGAGGTCGCCGAGCTGCGGGCAGAGGCCAGGGTCACCCGACTCGTTGGTGCCAATGTAGAGGCACAGGCCCGCGTGTTGGCACTTGAAGAAGAGATTGAGCGACTCAAGCAACAATATGAGCCTGAGGTTGCCGGGCTGCGGTCAGAGCTGAGGTCGAGGCTTCGGCCAGAGGGAGTGAACCCTGTCTTAGAGCGAAGTTATTTTGACACCGTTAGGCTTTGTCGAAGATTGGGTTCGCTGGAGGATCTAGGCTTCCGCGTGGGTGTTCTAGATCCTCGCAACTCGCTTGCCAGAACTCGAGATCAGTTGGTGGACTACCACGTCCAAAGCTCTTCCACTGGTCATTGGGACCATTAGCTGATTGTTTCTTTTTGCTGTCGCACTTCTTCTTCTTCTTCTTGTAACCGTTGTAACGGGTTCTACTATTATAATGAAAGTTGCTATTTTGTCACACCTTTTGTTTTCCGGATTTCCCGCTTCTTGATCGGCTTTTCCATTTTCGTGCTACCGTGCCCTTCTTCATGTGCTCCACTATCGTGAGCCTTTATTTAATGTGGTGGCGCCAGCGTGGATTCTCGCCAGGCGGCTGAGGGGACGCGCATGTCAGTCTGGCGTTTAGTCATCATTGCGTGTGGTTTCGGATCTCGTGGTGCGTTGTGATGCCAGCACGTGTCCTGATCGCCCGTGGCGGTGCCGTTTTGGCTTCCCATCCTTTGGCTTTCCGTTGCTTATTTAAACCAATCGGGGATCGTTTCTTTTCTTCTGGTGATATTTCCCTGCAACGTTCCTGCGACTTCCGAGAGAGAAATGGCGATAAAGAGAGAAAGCTCTTTCTCTTCCCAGGCTCTCAGAGCCGCACGTCATGGTGTTCACAACACCAAGTCCGTCTTGACTGCAGGAGCCATTGCTTCTCTCGTGGTCGACTACGCTCTTCCCAGCAATTGGAGTTACCGGGCTCTTGACGTATTGGATAGAGCCAGCGCCCCCCCCCCCCAGCGGGCTTCATTACGGTGTACGAGCACCATCTGAGGGGGGGATTCATTACCCGATGCACTGCACACTGTATGCGGTGGTGGACGCGCTGGGTGTTCTGATGGCAGGGCTGCACCCCAACACCCTGCACTATCTGGTGTCTCTATGCATTTTTGCCATCCTTCACGGCGGCTCCTTTGATGCCAAGGCAATGAGATTGATCTTCCGGTTCATGGAGCCGGAGGATTGGGTGTCGATGTCCTCCAAGGCGGGGTTTCGCTTTCGTGGCACCAACCCTGACTCGGTGAAGGGTTGGAAGGAGCGTTTCTTATTTTTGCAGGAGCCCCCTGACTCTGAGCCCCCGCGAGTGTGGGGCTTGATTTTGGAGTACTTTCAGGACAAGCCAACTGATGAGGATGCTGCTGAGTCAGCGAAGCTGATATCCGCCATCAAGTCTGAAGAGGTGAAGTTCCCGATCCAGGGCTACTTCCTGACTTCCATCACGTTCGAGGCCTGCAAATGGGGGCCTCCTTAGGGATGGCCGATCGCTGGACTGGGCAAGAGTGGTCCTGGAGATACAGCCACTCCTCCACCATCCGGGGGGAATGAAGAGGAAAGCTGCTCATTGCTGGAGTCGTCGACGGATGACGACGAGGACGAGACCGCCCTAAAGAGGCTGAGGGAGGCCGAGGGGACCTCCATGCGGAGGTCCAGGAGACGAATCGTCGGCTCTTCCGTTATGGTGGGAAGTCCGGCTTCGAAGAGTCTCACGAGCGTGGGTCGCCAGGGGGAAACCGTCGAGCCGTCGTCGACTTCGGTCGTGGTATTAGCCGCTCGCGAAGTCTGCGAGGTGGAGTCTCTACCCACCGGGAGTTCCCTCGCTCGCTCTATCGCAGAGGCGTCTGCAGGCGCCGCCCCAGAGACGATGGCGGATGACGTCGTTCTTGAGGGCCCGGAGGGGCCATTTATAGCCGTTTCTACGCTGGTGCCTGAGGCTAGGGGGCCTGTACGGCCAGCAGTGATCTTTGCTGAGCCTATCTCGGAATACAGGTTCCCTGAAGGTCTGGTCCCGTCACCAGAGGGAGGCATCGCGCTTGCCGCCGATCCGGTCGAGGCAGGCGAGGGGGTAGCCAGGACGTCCTTGTGGTAGGAGTCGCCGAGCATTCCTACGGCCGCCGCCCTTCCAGCCAGCCCGACTCCAGCAGGCGAAGGAGCGGAACCTCAGAGAGAGGCTCTTTTCGGTGATCTTGCACACTCTCCGCGCGTCGCCCCTTCCCGGGTACGGTTGCTTCTATCTTGCCTTCTTCCATTGTCGCCTGCTTTAGGAGTGCCTCTGATATCGCTTCTTATGCAAGCCCCAGGACGTGCCAACCCTTTTGACGTATTGGCCGCCCTCCTACACGAGGACTTGCAGCAGGCCGTCTCCGATGGGAGGGCCTAATTCGCATCTCTCGACGAGGAGATTGGGCGGCAGCAGCAGAGAGTGGCGCAGCTGGGAGCCCTACTTGCCGCCTCGGAGGAGCATGTTGCCAGGCTGGTTAGGGACATGGTCGGTCGGTACTCTCCGTCAAAATCACGGGTGGTGTTTGAGACTTGGTATTGGGACGGTATCCGCCTGTGCCGCAGGATCGCCTCCCTGATGACTCCCCATGTTCCTGAAGGCGTCTTTCACCCACGGAATGCCGAAATATGGGAGGCATCTTGCCTGAAGAATTTTCATGAGGAGGCGGGTTCGTCAAGTCTTCCTGATTAGTTTCCGCTCTCGTTGATTGTTGGACCGTCTTTTGTTCTTGTATCACACTTGTTCCTCATGTATGAATGAAAAGTGACTATTTCTTCTTCGCACTTGTGCTTCCTTTTGTCATGAATTGTTGTTTGCGTTCTTCGTTTGCCGTAGTCTGTTGGATTACGTTTCACGCTTAAACGTTAGGCTCTTCGGAGCCACTGTTGCTAAGGCCCTATCCAGGCGCCTTCTTGCGTGGTGCTCGTCCTTCGTAAGAGGATGTCATCACAACTCACGCATTTGTGGGGCTCGATCCAGTGAAGCGAATGTCCTCGCCAAGCCCCTGAGTCACAATGAGGGTCAGTGCGGCTGTCAGACCACGGTAACCGGACTCCTGGGTCTAGGACTCGATTGCGTATGATTGCGAAAGGTGTGTGGCCCCTACTCAAGGCGTTATAATCACCAAGTTGAGGTCCTAGCCCACGACCATTGTAGACTGAAGGTGCTCTCTTCTGTTCGAGAAGGTCGCCACACGCCTGTGATTTTTGCCCCCTAAGGTTTTGTCGACCATGGATTGGGGACTTCACAAGCCCCCAGGCCTGATGCTTTGACCACCTGGGTCGTTGGCATGAAGCCTGTTGGATGGATTGCCTGGGTCCTCTAGATGGGATTTCTCAGCCTGCGGCTGGCTGCCTCCGGGCTGTCTAGCGCGGGGCTTAGTCTCTAGGTGGCCGCTCTGGCCCACTGGCGCGGAGCCAAAATACGTGAAGCCGTCCCCAGGCCATCTGGCGTGGGGACGGAGTCCTGGGACGGTCGCTTTCGGACCCTCTGGCACTGGGCTAGGGACTGGTTTTACGGACGAACTCTCGTCCTCCCGACTTAGGGGCAGTCTAGGTCGTATGATTTAAGAGTGCAATGCATGTCATCAATTCACATAAATGAGTATGCAGAATGATAGAAAGAGTGATTATGCTAATCAAAAGATAAAGCTCATGTCCAAGCATTCATTATGATTTATGCGCGTGCGACTTACCTGAGTCGATGTAGCATCACTGATAGTACTTCCTTAAATTGGCGGCGTTCCAGGTCCGCGGGACCAGTTTGTCATTCTGGGCACGTAGCTTGTACGCTCCGCTCTGGAGGATTACGGAGACGAGGAACGACCCCTCCCACCCGGGGGAAAGTTTGTTCCTGTTCGCGATCCTTCCCGCCACCTCTACGCTCCGGAGGACTAGATCTCCAACTTCCAGTGGGCACACCTTTACCCGTTTGTTGTAGTACCGTGCGACTCGCTGCTGATAGGCCACGATTCGTAGTCGTGCGGCATCTCGAACTTCCGAGAGCAAGTCTAGACTTTCCCAGAGCCTTTGTTCGTTGGCAGCTGGGTCGAAGCATTCGATCTGCAGGCTTGTCATTCCCACCTCCATGGGCACCACAGCCTCAGCCCCAAAGCAAAGGTTGAAGGGCATCTCCCTTGTCGGCTCTCTCGCAGTCGTTTGATACGACCATAGCACGGACGGTAGCTTCCGTACAGCAATGTGCGGTTGGTGACTTCGACTTGTCTGTTTGCCTAAGGGTGTGCCACGGATATATGTACCAGTTTGATGCGAAGGTCGCGGCAGTACTTTCTGAAGTGTTTGCCGGTGAATTGGGCCCCGTTGTCGGTCACTACGACCTCAGGGATCCCAAAGCGGCAAACGATACCCTGACGGAGGAATTCCATCGCATTCTGCTCCGTGATCTTGGCGAGAGGGGCGGCTTCCACCCACTTGGTAAAGTAGTCAATGCTGACAATCAAGAATTTTCTTTGTCCGGCAGCCAAAGGTAGGGGTCCAAGTATGTCGAGTCTCCACTGTGCGAACAGCCATAGGGATTGGAGATAGTGCAGCTCCGTGTGCGGCTGGTGCGTCATATTGCCTTGGACCAAGCAACTTTCACATTTCTGGAAGAATTCCATAGCGTCTCGCTTTATGGTGGGCTAATAGAACCCTTGCCGCATGACATTGAACGCTAGGTTTTTACCGCCGATGTGTGAGCTGCACAGCCCTAGGTACACTTTTGCCAGCGCATAATCGGCTTCTTCTGGCGTGAGGCACTTCAAGAGGGGAGTATAGTATCCTCGCCTGTATAGCCTCTCATTCAGGACCGTGTACCATCCTACCGTCTTCTTGATTCGCTTGTCTTCGTTGATGTCATCGGGTAGGGCCCCTCAGTTAGGAACCTCACGTACGGTGTCATCCAATTGTTTCCTGTGTCGACCCGCAGCACTTCTTTGTCTTCGGCGTCGATGCTGGGTGCGGTTAGGACTTCCCTGGGCTCTCTCGCGTACTACTCCATGGTCCTGGCAGCCGCGTCCCAAGTTAGTCGGTCAGCGCGCTCGTTGTCCGATCTCGGGATATGTTTGATCTCAAACCGACCGAACTCAGGGATCAGAGCCTTCACTCTCGCCAAGTACCTCACGAGTTGTGGGTTCGAGGCGTCGAAGCTCCCTTCACCTGATTGACCCTGAGTTTGGAGTCACTGCGCACGATCAACGACCGCACGGAACACTCCTTCGCTAGTCGTAGGCCCGCGAGGAGGGCCTCATATTCCGCCACGTTGTTCGTCGCCGGGAAGGCCAGAGTGACGGAGTATGCAATCTCCACGCCGTCGGGCATCCTTAGCACAACACCAGCTCCGCTGCCTGCCTGGGTAGATGATCCGTCTACATTCAGGGTCCACGCGGGAGGATCGTCGTCTACCATACTTCCTTGGTTGCTGTCTTCTTCCTACGCAGGCGTCGCAGCTTCGACGATAAAGTCTGCCAGAGCTTGTCCCTTCACGGCTGGTCGGGGCTGGAACTCCAGGTTGAACTCCCCTAGCTCGATAGCCCACTTGACCAACCGGCCGGACGTCTCCAATTTTTACAAGATCGACTTCAGCGGCTGGTCTATCAGTACAACGATTCGGTGCGTTTGGAAATAGGGCCGCAGCTTCTGCGCCGCATAGACAAGCGCGAGCGCCATCTTTTCAGCGTGCGGATAGCGGGCCTCCACGTCAGTCAGCACCCGGCTTACGTAGTACACTGGCTGTTGTCTTCCCTCATGCTCCGCAACTAACACCGAGCTGAGGGCCGCTGCTGATGTAGCCAGGTAGAGATAGAGATCTTCCCCTTCGGGCGGCGAGCTTAAGAGCGGTGCGCTGGAGAGGTAAGTCTTCAGCTCCCTAAAGGCTTCGTCACATTCTTCACTCCACTTGAACCCCTGCGATTTGGTGCCCCTTAGCGCCTTGAAGAAGGGCAAGTATTTTTCTGCCGACTTGGTGAGGAACCGTGAGAGGGCTGCTATTCGCCCTGTCAGTTTCTATACTTCTTTTATCGTCCGCGGAGGTTTCAAGTCGAGGATGGCTCTGATCTTCTGTGGATTGGCCTCGATGCCGCGTTGCAACACGATGAAACCTAGGAACTTCCCTGTGGTCACTCCGAACGCACACTTGGTTGGGTTGAGCTTCATCCCGTGACGTCGGAGGACCTGAAAAGTCTCATCTAGGTCATCGACGTGGCTGCTGGCCACTTTGCTCTTCACCAGCATGTCATCAACGTATACCTCCACGTTCCGTCCGATCTGGGCCTCGAACATTTTATTCACAAGGTGCTGGTAGGTTGCGCTAGCATTCTTGAGACCAAAGGGCATCATTTTGTAGCAATACATCCCCTGGTCCGTCATGAACGAGGTGTGCTCCTCGTCCTCTGGGTCCATCAGGATCTGGTTGTACCCAGAGTATGCGTCCATGAAGTTCAGGAGCTCGTGCCCGGACGTGGAGTCCACGAGCTGGTCGATCCTAGGAAGCGGAAAGTTATCTTTGGGGCAGGCCTTGTTCAAGTCCGTGAAGTTGACACACATCCGCCATTTGCCGCTGCTCTTTTTTACCAGCACAACGTTGGACAGCCACTCCGGGTACTGGACTTCTCTGATGAATTCGGCGTCCAGGAGCCTCTTCACTTCTTCCCTAATGGCGACCAACTTCTTACCGGAGTGGTTCCTTCGCTCCTGCCGAACAGGCTTTCGGCTCGAGTCAAGGCCCAGCTTGTGGACTATGATCTCGGCCAGTATCCCGGGCATGTCAGCGAGCACCCATGCAAACACGTTGGAGTTAGCCCTAAGGAAGGTAATCAATCTGCCGCGCTCTACAGGTTGGAGGGATCTCCCCACGTTGATG
The DNA here is from genome assembly GCA_025585075.1 of Nepenthes mirabilis. Taxonomy (NCBI): domain Eukaryota; kingdom Viridiplantae; phylum Streptophyta; class Magnoliopsida; order Caryophyllales; family Nepenthaceae; genus Nepenthes; species Nepenthes mirabilis. The sequence goes on from JAODPA010150891.1 coordinate 38,073, forward strand.
CATCGTTCCGGCTCAGAAGGGTTCAGTGGGATTGCTTCAGTTTCTTCTCCAGACTGGGCCTGTTGCAGCAAGGTCTCGTCGCGGAGATCAAGGTCTTCATCTAGGCAACATGGTGCCACGGGGTTGATCTGGGACAGATAGCACATCCGTCCCATCTCTTGGTCTCTGAGGACTTCTCCCACGACCCATGGGGTGGGAAATTTTACCTTCAGGTGTGGGATGGACGTCACAGCTTCGAAGACGGTTAGGAAAGGTCTACCTAATATGGCATTGTAGACGGATGGAAGGTTAACGACGACGAATGCCAGCTCCCGTGCCACAGAGCGTGGGTGGGTTCCCATAGTGACTTCCAGCCGAACTATCCCTTGCACGGGGACCGGTTCGTTGTCCAAGCCGTACAAGGGTCCGCTTGCAGCTTTCATTTGACTTCGCTTTAATCCAAGTTTAAAAAAGGCAGTGAGATACAGCAAATTCTAAGAACTGCCATTATCAATGAAAACTCGTTTCAGTTGGTAGTCATCCCCACCAGTTGAGACGAGGGCCGATACAACAAGGGGGTCGGTATGGGGAGAGGTTACATGAGCCATGTCATCGCTGTTAAAGCTAATGACATCATTCCTAACCCCTATCCTCGCTCGCTTGTCGCTGGAAATCGGCTCCGGCTGCTCACGCTTGGCGTCCGCGGCGCCTATGGTGGCGATCATGTTGACCATGCCGGCGGCCGTGCGGGCTCTTAGAGGTTCGTTGGCCTCTCCATCAGAGGTCGCCTGTCCCTGCCCCTGGCTCTTGACGAACCGCTTAAGGTGTCCGCACCGGATCAGATCCTCTATCTCCTGCTGGAGGGTGCGACAGTTCTCGGTCGAGTGTCCCAAGCAGCGGTGGTATTGGCAGTACTTTATCTGGTCGATGCCGCTGGGACCCTTCAGCGTCTTTGGCCACTTGAAGAACTTCTCATCCTGGATCTACATCAGGATGTTCGTGCGGCTGTCGTTGAGAGGCGTCAGGGAGGCTCTGCTGTAATTTTTTTTGGGCCCCGATGGGGGCCGCTGCTGTTTTCGGCGCTCCGGGAAGTGCTGATCGTCGCTGTCCCTCTTTCTTCCACCAGATGCTCTGGGGGCTTCCGGGGGCTGATCCGCTCGCTCGGGGCGCTTCGCCTCATTAGCCTCTTCGGCCGTGATGTACGCCCGAGCAATGGTCTCAGCCTCCCGGAAGGTCTGAGGGCGCTGGTGTGACAAGTGCTTGAAGAAGTCCCCCGCCTCCAGAGTGGCGACGAAGGCATTGAGTTTCAGTTCGTCGGAGAGATGAGGGATCTGCCACGCCTCGGTGATGAAACGGTCCAGGAACCGCCTCAGACTTTCATCTAACCTTTGACAGAGGCGTACCAGGTGCTATAGTTGCCTCTCCTCTCTTCGGCTGGAGGCGAATGGCTCAAGAAGCTGTCAGCGAGCTCATCGAACGAGTGTATGGAGTTCGGCGGGAGGCCATGGAACCAGAGCAGTGTGCCCCCCTAAGGGTAACGGGAACGCACTGGCACATTTAGGCCTCGCTTGCCCCTTGCAGAGATAGGTGAGTACGGAAGCAGTTGAGGTGGTCCATTGGGTCCTTGCTTTTGTCGTATCCCTCCAGGACCGGCATCTTGAACTTGCTCGGCAACGGTTGTGTCCGTAAGTCCATGGCGAAGGGCAATCTCCTGAGGTTGGCGGAGGAGGGCGTGGGTTTCTCCTTGTGCAGGGTGTCCCACAGCACTTTGACCTTCTCCTCCATCGACGGATCCGTAGAGCCTCTCCGCGCATTGATGACGTCGCGGAGCTCCGTGTTGCCCTGGAGGTTTGTTCGAGCTCGTCGGGGATGGCGACTCTCTGCCTGAGTGGCGCGTTCGCCATCGGAGCACGGAGCGGTTGGCCTCCTGTTGCCACCCAAGTTGCAGGGGTTGCGCCCTTCAGGGCTATCCTCCCGGTCATCGTGGGTAGGATGACTCTCCGCTTTGTTCTGATCGTTTCCACATGGGGCCGCCGGGGGCTACGGCGCAGTTGGGCCGGTTGGCTCGCCTCCTGCGAGCGGCCTCTTGACGCCTTTCTCTCTTGGAGGTGGAGGCCTGGGATGCTGGAAGGGCAGTCCCTGGCCAGGTAGTCCCTGTGTTCTCGCACAGGGCTCGGAGAACTAGCTTCATATCGCCCACGTCTGCGGCCAAGCGGTAGACATCGGGCTCTGGTCGGTCGTTCGCTTAGTTCCCAGCAGGGGGAGCTTCACTTTGGGCGACGACCTCCACCACTGGAGCACTAGTTTGTGCTCGAGTGTTTACCATTTTCAGAGGTTCAGGAATGAAGTGGGAAAGAGACACTTGGCTTTTCGTCAGTTTTCCACAAACGACGCCAATGTTGCATCCCGGGTCCGCAGTTGTCGTACGAATTAGAGAGCTTTCAGATTCTTGAGCGCACGGCGGCGTCAGGAGGAGGGTCCGGTCTCCGTCTCTAAGAACTTGGACCTACACAACACAAACAAACAAACAAACGAGAGGTCAGGGGTCCGGCAGGATTTCTCCCACCGATGCCGCTCCGACGTTCAAGTCAGCAAATTCCCGCAATGAATGGAAATCGCGCACGCTGAAGAGAGGTGCGCGGGTGAATGCTGTGAAAGCGTAAGAGATGCTCGTGTAATGGTGTGGAGAATGCAGTGAGCAGGTTGTGGGAGGCCTGGCTCTCTTAATGCACCGCGGCGGATGGCTAACTTTCCTCGAGTCTGTGAAGACGTGGGGGAGTGATCGTGGGCTAGCTCGTGAAGGGTGGAAGTGAGTCTCTCCTCAGTTCCAGCTCGTTACTAGCTTGTGATCGAAGTGAGAAGAAGGACGCTTAGAGTCTGCTGAGTTTGATTCAGGACTGGAATTAGAATTCGGGGAGCAGAAGAAGAAAAAGATCATTTTCTCTCTGAGGGTGAGGGCTCTTATAGGCCTCCCCCGTTGGACTCTGTGCTGCAGAATGCCCGTTACTAGGGCTGCCGCGCCGCTGGTCACTGTTACGGACCGCTGGTCTGTCGGTTGTCCTTTTGCTGTGGCTGGCACGTTTCTGAACGCTGCCGGCCACGCCCAATTTTTTCCTAAGCGGGGATTGGTTAGTCACTTGCAGGTGGTTGCGTGAACTGCTGTCGCTGCTCCAGCCACTTCTCTATTGGCTAGCCTTTCCGCCCTCTCGTCGATTTCCTGGCGACGCATTAAATGCGTTGCAGGGTTCCGCTGTACTCTGCCAGCACGGGCTCTGGACGCGTCTCTCGACCATTGGGCTGGGCTGACCACCTCGCGTGGGCTTTTGGACCCTTCGTGGGCCGCAGAATTCTTCATAGGCCCGGCAATTCTTCA
>JAODPA010150902.1:0-14978 GCA_025585075.1 Nepenthes mirabilis
TATGTAAGAATAATTGTTCATAATTTAAAGGCATATTGAAATATATTGTAGAAATTTAGTACTTAAATATAATTTATGTAGATTGATAGATTCCAGCACCCAAGGCCCAAAAAGGAAGGCCCAAAGTCACGCACACGGACCAAGAAGATTACAGGGACAATCTGGCCCAAGAGGCCAGCTTAGCCCAAGAAGTTAAGTTGGCCCGAGGACCTGGGAAGCCCAAATGGTGACAATGGTCTGAGAGACCAATTTGACCCCAGAGGTACGAGAACGCTATGAGAGGCTGACGTCATCAACAGCGAAACATCCGAGAACCTAACTTAATGAGTCCGAGGATCAGGCGAAGACCCAGAGGATTTTTTGAGGGCGAGGACAAGGGAAAAGAGGATCCAAGATGGTCAAGCGTGCTAGTTCAGATGATTCACTGCTCCTAAAGAGCACACGTTCTCTACAACACGCCACCCCCGCAGGAAATCAGAGCACGCACCATCATGATGGGTTTAACGACTCCTGACACACCGGACACGCAGAATCGGTGGTAGGCGCTCTTGACATACGCCGCATCAGCAGAGTTGGTGGCAGGCGTCCTGACACACGCCAGCGCCACGTGTCCCCATACCAGCGGCATAATTTTCCTCTATAAATGCCCCACTCAAGCAATGGGAAAAGGATTCCAGCATTTTCCCTTTGCACGCACACTGTAAACTACTCCAAAAAGAAAGAAAAGAAGGGAAGAAAAGAAAAACAAAAGTCTCTCGCCTTGTAATTCCCTGTGGCAACAGATAGTGTCACAAGGCCCAGTTGTACTATATTTTCACAATAGTGGAACCTTTTGGACCTCGCGTCTATGCCGTAGTTTTTCCCTCTTTTTTTATTGAAAAAGGGGTTTTCCACGTAAATCCCTCGTGTCTTGTGCCCTCGTCCCCTTTTTCCTTCCAGAAACGTCATTATCGTTAAACCTACGATTTCTCTTGTGTTGCACAATTCCATCCATCCGAGAGCTTGAAGGAGGACTAGGACTCTGGTCGTACGATGGCCGGAATACGCGAACGCAACATTGGCACTGTCTGTCGAAAGTGACAAAAGGTTTGCTTTTCATATCTACGCAAAAACGTACACAAACACCGCAACAACTTCAACTCTAAGATCTAGAATGGTGAACACGAGGGCGCAGGCGAGTGTACCTGCCAGATAATTGGCCTCACACCACGATGGCCCCGACCCTTGCGTTGGGATAGAAAACCACCCAGATCCAGCGGTTAGGGCATTGGCGGCCAGAATAGAAGGCATGTCCAAAGTCTTCGAAACACTCTGTTCTAAGATCGACGAGCGAATGAGAAGAGCCCCTTCCAGGGCCTCCCAGGTTGGAGCGTCCCAAGGCAGGGACAGGGAGAGTGATCACCATGAGAAGCCACCAAGTTGGTGTGAGAACCCGAGAACCCAAGTGGCCTCCAACAGCAGGGCCCCACTAGGGCTGGAGGGCCGTATGAGTCCTCGGGTTCGAGAAGAAAGCCCAGAGAGGCGCAACTCTGGGATCCAGCGGAGCCGCTGTGAGCACAGCAACCGAGAGGGGGTCCCGCAGGATGCTCCCCCCAAGGAGCCAGGGCGGTTGCCGAGCACTGTATGGATCGAGAGCCTTATCAGTTGAGGCATTACCTCAATGAGAAGAAGGCGATTGCCCCACTTCAAGTGGAGGAGAGGATAGAAAGAGGATGGAACCGAGTCCTTGGTGAGAGCAGCAAGAGAGGACCTAATGCACTCCAGTCCTCATTCTCAACAGAGATCAGAACAAGGACACTCCCTCCAAAGTTCAAAATGGCAAACCTGGAGGTTTACGACGGCAGCGCTGACCCCATGGACCACCTCAACCACTTTCAAGAATATCTCAGCCTGCAAGGTTTGGATGAGACCACCATGTGTCAGTGCTTCCCCTTGATTTTAAAGAGGGATGCAAGGATGTGGTTCTACGGGATGCCAGTAGACTCCATCCGCACCTTCAACGACTTGGCAACAGCCTTCCTTTCTCAGTTTGCCTCCAGTAGGAGGGTGGAGAAGCAACCCTGGCACCTCACTCGGATCAAGCAGGGCGCTAGGGAGAGCCTGAGGAGATTCCTAGCCCGATTTGTGGTTGAGGCCAAGCAAATCCTGAGACTGACCGACGAGGTAAAGTTAAACGCTTTTCTTTCGGCTCTCGAGGGTGGTGCCTTTTTCAAGCACCTCATTCATAAGGGTCCCCAGACCTTCATAGAGGCCAAAGTTGTGGCTAGGGCGTACATCGAGGCCAAAGATGCCAACGACGCTAAGCGACCAAAGAGGGACGAGCACCCCCATCAAAAGGCGGCGGAAGGTAAGAGGAAGGCCGGGGACTATCAGAGTCCCCAGACCACGAAGAAGCAACATAAGGTCGAGCAGAACGCCCGTAGAGAGCCGCGGTCTACGCACTTCACGCCATTAAACGACACCTACACCAACGTCCTAATGCAGATGCGGGGAAAAAAGTTTCTGAAGTGGCTCAAGCCGTTAAAGAACCCGGAGGGTGGGAACCAAATAAAATACTATAACTACCACCACTCCGGTGGCCACAGCAAGGAGGACTGTCGGACTCTACAGAAGGAGATCGAGGAGCTCATCAGGAGGGGACACCTCAACCGTTTCCTACAGAGACCCGGACAAGCTTCCGAAACAATGGGCGACGGTGAGGCTGAGCCCCCCAGGAACAGAGTGGCTGCGAGGGTCGTGAACATGATATCAAGCCGGCCGACCAGAGGGGACGACCAAGAGTTCGTAGCAGTAAAGAGGCCGAGGACGGGACGCGGAGGTGAAGATGAGGTTATCTACTTTAGTAATAGGGACATGGATCATGTAACTTATCCTTCACTCCAATCCCCTGGTTGTAACGGCACTCGTTTCTGACGGAGCAAATGACTATAGGATGAAACGAGTATTTGTTGATAATGGAAGCTCCCGAAATTTGCTCTTCCTTGATACCTATTTCAAATTAGGACTTAAGAAGAGTTAGATGAGAGCGCCAAAAGGGCAACTTTATGGGCTGGATAATGATCCAGTAGCTGTTCAGGGTATCATCCAATTAGAGGTGACTCTGGGGACGTATCTGAGGATAGCATCCAAGGTCTTCACCTTTCTGGTTGTGGACCTACCCTCGGTCTATAACGCGATACTCGGACGCCCATCCTTGGCTGCGTTCGGTGCGGTGACTTCCATCCCGCACCTCAAGATGAAGTTTCTAACCCCGTGTGGCATAGGAGAAGTCCTCGGGGATCAATCTACAGGATGGATGTGTTACTTTGCACAAACCACACAAGCAACACTTCCACAACCAATGGAAGACCTTGACCTCAAGGACGAGGCCACGATGTAACATGCGCAACCTAGGGAGCCGACCGTCCAAGTCCTGTTGGATCTGATGGATCCGGAGAAGTACGTTCAGATAGGAAGCTCACCGCCAGGGTCCGTCCGAGACCAGCTGATCAGCTTTCTACGGGGGAACTTGGACGTGTTCGCCTAGTCGCCCAGTGACATGCCGGGAATATCGTTCGAGATCGTAGTCCACAAGCTGGGCATTGATTCTCGTCACAAGCCCATGAGGCAAAAGCATAGGAATTACTCCACTGAGAAGTTGGTGGCCATACGCGAGGAAGTCAAGAAGCTACTAGATGCCGGGTTCATTTGAGAAGTGCAGTACTCGGACTGGTTGGCCAATGTGGTTATGGTAAAGAAGAACAGTGGGAAATGGAGAATGTACGTGGACTTCACCGACCTCAACAAGGCATTCCCCAGGGACAGCTTCCCACTACCTAAAATTGACCAACTTGTATATTCGATGTCCGGCCACGAGCTCTTAAACTTCATGGACGCATACTCGAGATATAATCATATCAAGATGAGCCCCAAGGACAAGGAGCATACGTCGTTCATGACGAACCAAAGGACATACTGCTACAAGGTAATGCCCTTTAACCTCAAGAATGCGGGTGCAACTTATCAGCGGCTCGTGAACAAGATGTTCGAGGATCAGATAGGCAGGAACGTGGAGGTCTACGTTGACGACATGCTCGTCAAGAGTAGGGCAAGCGGCGATCACATAAAGGATTTGGTTGAGACCTTGCACGTGCTCAGGACCCACAGGATGAAGCTTAATCCGAGCAAGTACACATTCGGTGTAGCTTCAGGGAAATTCCTAGGTTACATCGTATCACATCGATGAATCGAGGCAAACCAAGAAAAGATATAGGCAATCCTGGACATGTGGTCTCCGCAGACAGCGAAGGAGGTCCAGAAGTTTACTGGATGGGTGGCAGCTCTCTCACGTTTCCTAGCGAAATCCACCGAGAAGCACCTGTCGTTCTTCAAAGTCCTGAGAGGAACAAAAATCTGAGACTTTCAGTGGAGTGACGACTGTGAAGACGCATTCCGAGGACTCAAGAGCTACCTCTCGAGCCTGACTCTTTTAGCTTCTCCCCAACTGGGCAAGGAGCTATACCTGTACCTCTCCATGTCCGACACGGCGTAAGCTCAGCCCTAGTACAAGAGCAACATGGGAGGTAGCACCCCATGTACTATGTAAGCAACACTCTCGCGGACGCCGAGACCAAGTATCCGCTCACGGAGAAGGTAGCCTTAGCACTGGTTTACTCCGCGAGGAAGCTCAGGCCATATTTTCAGGCACACAAGATAGTGGTCTTGACCGACGAGCCACTAAGGGCCATCCTACAGAATCCCGAGATGTCTGGGTGACTGATCAAGTAGGCCATCGAATTTGGAGAATTCGATGTTGAGTTCCGTCCGAGACCAGCTTTGAAGGGACAACCCCTCGAGGACTTCCTTGTCGAGACAACGGCACTGGACAACGGCGAGGGAAGCCAACCTAGCGCAGATGAGTTCAGCAAGGCATCAACGTGGACCCTACATGTGGACGGCTCCTCGACGAAGGACGGCTGCGGAGCTGGTGTTGTCTTGTGCACACTCGAGGGGCTGGAGATAAAGCATTCGCTAACGCTGGGGTTCCTGGCCAGCAATAACGTTGCAGAGTACGAGGCCTTGTTGGCTGGGCTTCGATTAGCCAAGGAATGCTCGGCCAGAAATTTTGTTGTTTACAGAGACTCCAAGTTAGTCATCAATCAAGTCTGCAGAAGCTTCGACTTTAATAACTCACAGCTATCCAAGTACCTCTCCAAAGTCAGAAGTGCGATCTCGGACTTTGAGGTGGCTGAGTTTGTCCACGTCCCAAGGGAAGAAAATGCCAAGGCTGATACACTGGCAAAGGCTGCGGCGTCGGGAGATCCAGAACAGTATGCTCGAGGAATGCGTGAAGTTTTAAAAAGATCCAGCATCGAAGACCCCGAGCCAGAAGTAATGCAAGTATCTGATGGCAACACCTGGATGACTCCTTATCTAAGGTACTTATCTAACGGCACGTTGCTTGAGGATCCAAATGAGGCCAAGAAGATAAAAAAGACGGTGGGATGGTACACGGTCAAGGACGGCAAGTTGTACCGGCGAGGCTTCTCAGCCCCTTACCTGAGGTGTCTAACCCCCGAGGAGGCCGAGTACGCCCTCCAGGAGGTACACCTCGGGATATGCGAGTCTCACATTGGAGGGAAGAACTTGGCCTTTAAGCTCATGATGTAAGAATACTACTAGCCCACGATGAAGTACGACGCCGTGGACTTCGTGCGCAAATGTGAGAACTACCAACTCCATAGCAATGTGAGCCATCGCCTCTACACTGATCTCGAAGCACTCCAATCTCCGTGGCCGTTCGCCCAGTGGGGGCTCGACATCCTCAGACCACTCCCGCTAGCGCCCGTGCAGAGGAAGTTCCTGATCGTAGGAATAGATTACTTCACCAAGTAGGCAGAGGCAGTATCGCTAGCAAGGATAACGGAGCAAAATGCCACTGAGTTCCTTCGGTAGAACATCGTGTGCAGATTCGGGATCCCAGAGTGCATCGTAACCGACAACGCGACGCAATTCACCGGGAAATGATTCACCAAGTATTGCACCAGCTTGAAGATCAATTTGGTCCACACGTCAGAAACATACCCCCAAGCCAACGGGTAGGTGGATGTAACGAACCGCACAATCTTGCACGGGCTCAAGACCAAGCTAGAGTGTTCCGAGAGCTCATGGGTACACAAGCTACCCCCGGTCCTCTTGTCATACAGGACGACGCCCCGAGAGCACACGAGGGAGACTCCCTTCAGCCTCTGCTATGGGGTCGAGGCTGTCATTCCAATAGAGGTAGGCCTCACAAGTCCGTGGGTTGGATGCTTCAGCGCAACCGACAACAGCCAGCGACTCCGGGAGAACCTCAACATGCTCGAGGAGATCTGCGACCAGGCTAAGCTAAGGGTAGCAGCATACCAGCAGCGAATTGCCTGCTACTACAATAAGAAGGTCAAGGTGTGGCAGTTCGAAGTTAGGGATCTGGTGCTGAGTAGCGTGGAGGCCACGGGGAAGAATGCCGGCAGAAACAAACTCTCCCCGAATTAGAAGGGACCATTTTTTGTCTCTGCCATCCTTCGGGGCGGGGCCTAAAAACTGCGCACCCAAGAGGGCAAGCTGGTGCCCCAGACTTAGAATGCCATGCACCTCAGGAAATACTACCAATGATAAATGGATCGCATGCTATCAATGTAACCTGCCCAACTTAGGCTGTCCTTAGATGAGACGGCCTTCTCACCCCTTAAAAAAAAAAGAGATAGAGGGGGAGAGAAAACTCGGATTCATCCGAGCGGCCAAAAAGGTCGTATTCTTATAAACTCGGATTCATCCGAGCAGCCCAAGAGGTCATATATAAAAACTCGGATTCATCCGAGCAGTCCAAGAGGTCATATTCCTAAAAACTCAGATTCGTCCGAATGGCCCAAGAGATCGTATTCGTAAAAACTCGGATTCGTCTGAGCGGCCAAAGAGGTTGTATTCCTAAAAACTCGGATTCGTCCAAGCAGCCAAAGAGGTTGTATTCCTAAAAACTCGGATTCGTCCGAGCAGCCAAAGAGGTCGTATACAAAAACTTGGATTCGTCTGAGCGGCCCAAGAGGTCGTATACAAAAACTCGGATTCGTCTGAGCGGCCCAAGAAGTCATATTCCTAAAAACTTGGATTCGTCCAAGCGGCTCAAGAGGTCGTATTCCTAAAAACTCGGATTCGTCCGAGCGGCCCAAGGGATCGTATTTCCAAAAACTCGAATTCGTCCGAGCGGCCCAAGAGGTCGTATTCCTAAAAACTCGGATCCGTCTGAGCTGCCTCAGAGGTCAAATTCTTTCAATGCAGTACCAGGCAACCCGAGAGTGTTAACAAAAAAAGCAAACACTCGCACAACACAAGCGAAAAATTCAAAGTTTCAACTTAGAAAGCGTAAGTTTTATTCGTGAACAAGGCTCGTGTAGAGTGTCATATAACAAAAAAAAATGTTATATTTGCTCTACAAAGACCCCTCCTAGCTCCCTTGCCGCTGAACTTCCAGAGCTTCAGAGGGCCCTGCCTGGTCCGTCGAACCTGGCCGCTCGGGTGAAGGGGTATTGCCTAGACTCTAGCCGAGAGTACCCAGGAAAAGACCTCCCAGCAATGCCAAACAAGTTTTATGCACACAAAGCACTGGCATTCCTAGGATCAAGAATGGCTGTGGGAAACCGCGGACTAATCAAACGCAACACTCGGCGGCACATGTGGATGCCCTCCCAGTATTTGCTGTCAAGTAATGGTGCAATGTCCGCGGTCTGCACGGACATCCTCAGCCTCTCCTCCAAACGAATGACCCTATCCTGGAGAAGCACCTGCTGAATCCGCTGAAACTTGACAATATCCTCCAAGGAGGCGACTTTCCTTTCCGCCTCAGCCAGCTTTGCTTCTGCGCGTTGGGCATCCTCTCGAGCAGTCCTCAAAGACTCCATCTCCAAGTGAGATTGGGCCACCTCGCCAACCAACTGACTCAGGCTCCCAGCCAGATCCTAGAGCTGCAAAATGAAGCAAGATCATTAAGGCACAGGCAACGGGAAGTAAGGCAAATTGAAAAACGGCAAAGTACCTTAGATACCAGAGGGTCCTGACTTAGGCCACACTCCCCTGGGACCTCAGGCTCGTGTGGCTCCTCCACAGTTTCCGCAGAAGCATCAAAAGCAGCCTCGGGCGGAGGACGTTCAGGAACAGGGGGCTCCACAACATCCGAGGCCCCAGCAACCTCCGAGGGCCCAGCAACTTCTGAAGACCCAGCAACCTCCGGGAACTCTGAAGTCGCGGCCTCAACCTCATCGCCGCCGAGAATGTCAATAATGTCCTCAGAGGTGGCAGCAATAGTTGCCTCCATCCCACAAGGCTCCTCAGCATCAACGGCCTCCAGGGTGAGAGCGGTTGTAGCCATAGCCGCCTCCTCGCCCTGATAAACTCCAACCTCCTTTGTGGCCTCAAAAATGATAGGATCATCAGACGGATCCGCAGGAAAGTCTGAGACCCCACCCTGGGTCTTGGCAGCGGAAGAAGAGGGGCCCACGGCCTCAGGCTCCGCAGAAGGTCCGGCAACCAACCTCATGGCCCTCCTGACCATAGGAGTAATGACAGCGTTATTATCTTCAGACGAGGACTGATCAATGACTCGCAGTGGATCTTCTGAGCCCTCAGTTCGTGAACTCTTCAGCGGCCTCTTGGATGGCTCTTGAATAGTAAGGGAAGCCCTCTTTTTCCTCAATCTCTTTTTCTTCTTCTTCGCCGTGATAGCAGCAGTGGAGTCCCCAGACGTTGTCACCCACTTAGCCTCCACCAACTTCTCGGGAAATAGCCAAGTATTCTTTTTTCCCACATTAAAACTGTCAGGGTTGGCCATCACTAAGTCCGTGACCACCTTGGCAATTTTCCTTTCCTCAACCGTGGCATCCAAGCAATGTTTGCTCGCCACATTCCCCCACGTGACTGAGAGCTCCCAGCTCTCTCGGACACCAAGAAAGAAAAATTTATCTTTTCACCACTTTGTGGAGTCCGGGTTCCCTCCACTCATTACGGTAAACTCCAGGTAAGGAGTCGTGGTGATCCAGTCAAGATTGTGAGGAAAATGAAACATGACTTTCACCATGGCTACCTCAAGAACCTTGTGATGGCAGCGAGCGAATACGTAGAGAGAGATCAGATACCTGACAGCGTTCGGCTGGAGCCTGGTGAATGGGACGGCCAACTCCCTCATCAGGTGATACAGCTCCAGTGGGACAGGGAAGCGAAGCCCGCCTTTAAGGTGGACTTCATAAATGGCGATGAAGCCGTCTGGAGGACTGCAGGCTCTCTCGGTGGCTCCTGGAACCACCATCACAATGGAGTCGGGAAGGCTATATTTCACCCGAATCTGTTCAAGATCCTTAAGGGTGAGAGAAGAAGCTATTTCTTTAACGCTTGGAGACATGGCAATGGAAGGGATGCCTCTGCGACAGAGAAAGAGGAGGAGAGATGGCAAAGGATTTTCTGGGAACTAGAGAGACGCTAGGGAAATTCAGAAATGGAGGAGGAAGGAAATGAGAACGAAGAGGGCAACTTAAAGGAAATTCGAAATGTAAAATAGTGCCCTCATCATTGGCCTTGCCACGCGTCAGTAGCTCATACGTAGGGAGCGGACATGGGCTTTGGCTTCCCGACGTGATGTCACCTCAATCAAATGACGCATTTAATGCCCTGCAGGGAAACCAAACGGCGGCGACAGATGGGTCTCGGATTGGTGGTAAGTCTCGGATGGACAAGGGACAACTCCCGAAAGCAGGACGCGATGCCCGCGGACTGTCAAAATAGAAGAGTGTTTCCCAGACATGTCAAATGGTTGGAGTCCTCGAACCATTTGACATGGGGGGCTAATGATGGATCCCGGCACCCAATCCCCAAAAAGAAAGGCCCAAAGTCACGCACATGGACCAAGAAGATTACGGGGACAATCTGGCCCAAGAGGCCTAAAAGGCCAACTTAGCCCAAGAAGTTAAGTTGGCCCGAGGACCTGGGAAGCCCAAATGGCGACAATGGTCCGAGAGACCAATTTGACCCAAGAGGTACGAGGATCCTATGAGAGGCTGATGTCATCAACAGCGAAACATCCGAGAACCTAACTCAATGAGCCTGAGGATCAGGTGAAGACCCAGAGGGTTTTTTGAGGGCAAGGACAAGGGAAAAGAGGATCCAAGATGGCCGAGCGTGCCAACTCAGATGATTCATTGTTCCCAAAGAGCACGTGTTGTCAACAACACGCCACCTCCACAGAAAATCTCGGCGCTCAGAGCACGCGCCATCATGATGGGTTTAACGGCTCCTGACACGTCGAATATGCAGAGTCGGTGGCAGGAGCTCCTGACACACGTCGCATCAGCAGAGTTGGTGACAGGTGTCCTGACACACGCTAGCGCCACGTGTCCCCGTGTCAACGGCATAATTTTCCTCTATAAATACCCCACTCAAGCAACAGGAAAAGGATTCCAGCATTTTCCCTTTGCATGCACAATGTAAACTACTCCCAAAATAAAGAAAAGAAGGGAAGAAAAGAAAAACAAAAGTCTCTCGCCTTATAATTCCCTGTGGCAATAGATAGTGTCACAAGGTCCAGTTGTACTACATTTTCACAATAGTGGAACCTTTTGGACCTCGCGTCCATGCCATGGTTTTTCCCCCCTTTTTTATTGAAAAGAGGATTTTCCACGTAAATCCCTCGTGTCATATGCCCTCGTCCCCTTTTTCCTTCCAGAAACGTCGTTATCGTTAAACCTACGATTTCTCTTGTGTTACACAATTCCGTCCGTCCGAGATCTTAAAGGAAGACTCGGACTCTGGTTGTACGGCGGCCAGAATACGTGAACACAACATAGATTTAATATATATATTTCATAAAAAATGTATGAAATAAGAGTGAATTTATATGTATACAAAATATATTAATTTTATGTATGAAACTAATACATGTATACATATTTAGAATAATCAATACTCAAGAATTGAAGAAAATATCAATAATAAGAAAACAAAGGTCTTGGATACATTTCTAGTAAGATATCTTTGATTTTACCTTTAATTCTTTCTTCTCCATTTTCTTTCTTCTTCTCTCTCATTCCTTCTCTTTCTCTATCTTCTATTATAAAATGATTCGAAATCAGTCAATAGATCTATTTATAGAAAATTAACGCATATGTAATGGTTGGGCATAAATCAAGCACTAATGCACAATCCTTACAACACTTGAGCATCTCTTAGATATGTATCAGGTATTAATATTTTATTTTAAATATTTACGTTGCTGATTGGATGCATATAAAGTATGGACATTCTGTTTAAAATATACATAAACGCATTAGAGGCATTAATCAAGCGTGTACTTACTGTATAAAATACACACAAACGAGAATCAAATACAAATTAGGCACCACTTGACCTAACTTACTTCGGTTTAAATTTTAATTTTTTAACCCAAAATTTTAATTGACCTGAAAAATTAATAAGTTTAAGTAAACTAATCATTATTAAAAGAATATTTTAGAATTTATACCTTACACTCATTTACATTATTTTGAATGTGTTTAGTTAGATCACTGATAGCCAATCTGTGAGATCCCGAAATTAAAAAAAAAAAGAGAGAGAGCTTAAAATCGGAATAAAATATTAAAATCAAAAGTGTAATGAAATTCAGAGTTGCTTTATGCCACTTAAAATCGGAGTAGCTTGTGCCACAGAAGACCGGACTGCTTGAAGTCCAGACTGCTTGAAGTCTGAAATAGATGATAAGAAAATGTTGATCGGAATTTGTAAGGTTGACCGACTTTTAGAATGTTGACCGGCTTTGAGTAAGGGTTGACCGAAGATCGTGATGTTGACCAGATGTTGACCAGCGTCAAAATGTTGACTGACCAAAGAGTTGACCGGCCTTGAGAAATGTTGACCAGTCTTGAATAAAAGAAGTGAAACGATGGCCGACTCTGAATACTGACCAAAGAGTTGATCGGAATAAATTAAGGACAGTTAAAGATAAGGGCCAACTTTACTGATTAGTTAGAATCCAATTAGACCATAACTAAATGAAGTAAGTGAACTATCCCGTTGACCATCTGAGAAGAAGTACCAAAGTAAGTAACTTATACTACTTACTCCCACCTAATCTCTGAGGAGAAGTACCAAGTGGGTAGCTTACTCCCACTTACTCCACCTAACCCCTTCTCTATATATACTCGGCTTCGATCGAGGAAGCAAGTAGGAGCGCGGGCAAAAAGAAACAGTAAAGGAGTAGAGAAGGAGAGAAAGCTTGAAGTCTGTAGGGCTGGGCGGACGACTGTCAGGTAAGTGTACCCACTGCTTTTAAGTTCATGGTTTAATATAAGTGTATACTCTGTTTTTAATTTCAGAATATTGCAAGTGTACTTTGGATGATCACTCTTTTTAAGTTCGTTTGCAAGTATGCCCCAAATTTTAAAGTTCATGCTTAGCAATTATACTTCCCTCCCCAAGGTTCCAGCTTTAAAAAAACTGCCAGTTTTTTCTTTCGACTTAGATTAAATGCCTGCCATTCTAATTACTATTTAAATTCATACTTTTTGCCTTCCGTCCTCTGCCTTCTGCTAAACTCATATTTAAATTGGAGTACATGAAATTGGAAAAGTAGACCAACTTGTATGTCACTTGCATTACTCGAGTTTGAAATTGGCATTGATTTGTAAAATAATTGAGACTGGCTTTATAATATAATTCGAAACCAACTTAAGTGAATATTGAAACTGACATTTGCAGCCGGCATTTGCATTATAATTAAAACCGACCTTACATTTTAATTGAAACTAGCCTTGTATTATGATTGAAACTGGCATTTGCATTATAATTTTAAAATCGGCCTTGTATTATAATTGAAACCGACCTTATATTATAATCAGCCTTGTATTATGATTGAAACTGGCATTTGCTCTGTGATTTTAAATCGGCCTTGTATCGTAATTTTGAAACCGGCATTTGCACTGTGATTTTAAAACCGGCCTTCTATCGTAATTTTTAAACTGGCTTATTATATGATTTTAAAACCGGCTTGTGATATGACCGTCCAGAATGAATAAAGAAAATGTGAACCGACTTTATGATAAGACAAATAAGTTCGGACCTTAGTATTGGGAGATAAGATTCTCCGACATGCCTTAGAACCTTATGGTGATAATCGAGGATAACAAAAGTGAGAGCCGTCCTCAGGGCTCTGTATAATGAGGTAATGATAGCAGTCTTTGGGGCTTTGTACAAGGAAGAAGTAAGAGTCGTCCTCGGGGCTTTATACAATGAGGTATTACCGTGATTTTGAGAAGATATGCACAATCTATCCTCGATTAAAGCCCCCTTCCGTTAAGCAGTAAATAAAAGAAGATATCTATACCGTGACCGGCCTTATTTTATGCTCTAATATTAACTGTTTCGGCTTTCTAATTAACTTTTGTATATTCCGGCCAATCGTTACCGTATGATACTTATGTTGCACGATTACCTGCATTAACCGTTCTAATGTTCTGCAAGATTCTGACCGAATGATATCTTATATATGTATCTGTAACTATTGACAGCACAAACGTTTTATGAAAAATCTGCATGTACGTTATTGAGCTCCTACTCACTGTTTTCTGTTTCCCTCCCCTAGATGGAAATTTAAAACTCGTGCCTAACGAGACAGAGTGACTAGAGCCTATCTGAAGGGTTTGTAAGGATTCAGAAGTACACCTTTTAGACGACCACCACGAAAAAGCAGTTAATGTAATGATCTATTAGAATTGATGAACTTTTGTAATTAGACGTTTATGGTTATATGTATTTAGGAATGAATTTTTATGGGAATAAATATGAATGTTTCAACAAGATATTAGATTAACTTTCGCTATATGTTTGATGACTAAAATGTATGAGTCCTAGATGATATCTGTGATCCTGTGATTTGGAAGGCGCGATCGGCCCGGATCGAACCACCGAAACTTAGTATCAGTTCCGGGAGATCGTTGGCGGAATGCAAAAAAAAAAAAAAAAATCCGTTCCGTCACATAATCAGATAAATAAATATGGTTTTGAATCTAATCATTGGAGTAAGTTGGATGTTGATAACTTTTGAGTAAATCAATTGAAATTAAATTAAAGAATGTAACACCTTTGAAATTGATAATTGTATTTGTGATGAAGTAACCATTTGCATAAAGGATAATATACTCAACCACAAAGTATTGACGAAGGAATTGAAAGATGATGCTTCAATTATAGTGGCCGGCCAAGCATTCAAGGAGCTTTCCTAGGATACTCTGCCCACCCTTGGGCCACCACCTTTAGCTAGCTCAAGGAGTTTGGAATTGGAGCAACCATAGAGTGTTTGTTAGATAATATTGTTAATATTAGCTTATAAATTAGGAACAGTTTATTTAATGAAATATACCTTGAATTTGATTAAGAAACACTTTTATTGTAGTGCTTACTGTGGGACTCAATTACAATTTGGTGTTTTCAAATCATATTGTAAAATAAAAACCCCAAGAATTATTTTGATGAAGTTAAATTTAAATAAATTGATGAATTTTTTAAATTAATTGTCGATTTGGGTCAAAAAATTAAGTGTTAGAAGTAAGTTAAGTTTGAATGGTACCTCATATGCACCTGACACATGCATTAGCGTGTTTTAGACAAAATAGTCATATTGATACACACTCGAGTGATTCTCATAAATATTTAGATCAAAATGTTAATATTTGATATACACCTATTAGACACTTGTGTACAATATGAAATCTTCCTTTGCACCTCAGATATGCCTAACCGGAACATATGTACCAGTTTGTTATAAATAGATCATTTAGCCCATTGTAGTACATTTCTATAGATTTTGAGAGAAGAGAGAGAAAGAGAAGCAAAAAGAAGAGATGGGAAGAAATAGAATGAATGAGAAAGTGAATTAAAGAAAAATTGAAGCTAATTTATGGTAAATCCAAATGAAGGCAAGTACA
>JAODPA010150913.1:0-14976 GCA_025585075.1 Nepenthes mirabilis
AGCCCCTGTGGTATTAGGAAGCGAGGCGAGCGAGCCTCCAAGGAACCGCACGGCCGCCGACGTGATAGCATGATCTCCATGGGGCTCGCCAAAAGCAGCAGGCAGGTGCATCCCGATCAGGCTTCTGACAACAAGAGAGTGAGGATAGGGGACAGGAGTGATGTCATTAGCTTTAGTAGCGACGATATGACTCATGTAACCTTCCCCTATTTCGATCCCCTTGTTGTATCTGCTATCATTTCAGACGGTATGGTTGACTACTAGTTGAAACGAGTCTTTGTTGATAATAAAAGCTCTCGAAATTTGTTATACCTCGATGCGTTCTTTAAACTCAGACTGAGAAGGAACCAGATGAGAGTCGCCGATGGCCCTCTATACGGCCTGGGTAACGATTTTGTACCCATACAAGGAGAGATCCAGCTATAGATCACAATGGGAACATACCCACGTGCTGCTATGTAGGAGCTAACGTTCCTCATCGTCAATTTACTGTCTGTCTACAACACCATCCTAGGCAAACCATTCTTCATCGCCTTTAGGGCTATCACTTCGATCCCTCATTTGAAGGTAAAATTCCCCACTCTATACGGTGTTGGAGAGGTGCTTGGTGATCAGGAGACAGGACGGATGTGCTACCTATCCCAAGTCACCCCCGTGGCTCCTGACCGCATGGATGGAGAATTGGACCTCCATGATGATGCCACGCTGCAGCAAGCCCAATCAGGTGAAGCTACCGAAGCAATCCCACTAGATCCCGCTGATCCTGAAAAGTATGTACACATTGGAGGCTCACTTACCACGGTCAACTGAGAACGACTGATCAACAATCTTCGGAAGAACTCCGATGTGTTCACGTGGGTCCCTACCGACAAGCTCGGATCACCGACCAGAGTAATGGACCACAAATTGGGTCTCAATCCCGGTCATAAGCCCATCATGCAAAAGCATAGGAACCACTCTATCGAAAAACTAATAGCCGTGAGAGAGGAAGTGAGGAGATTGTTGGACGCCGGATTTATCAAAGAGGTCCAGTATCCAGACTGGCTATCCAATGTCGTGCACGTAAAGAAAAGCAACGGTGAGTGGCGAATGTGTGTGGACTTCACCAATGTAAACAAGGCCTATCCCAAAGACAGCTTCCCGCTCCCTCGGATCGATCAGTTGGTGGACTCCACCTTCGGACATGAGCTCCTGAGCTTTATAGATGCCTATTCAGGCTATAATTAGATCAGGATGGATCCGGATGACGAGGAGTACACCTCTTTTATGACCGACTAGAGAACATACTGTTACAAGGTCATGCCCTTTGGCCTTAAAAATGTCGGCACAACTTACCAGCGACTTGTGAACAAAATGTTTGAGGTCTAGATTGAAAGAAACGTGGAAGTGTATATTGATGACATGCTCATCAAGAGCAAAATGACTGATGACCACGTCCGGGATCTTGAGGAAATCTTCTAGGTGCTTCGGGCCACCCTATAGTGGTTTCTGGCCAAGTCTGCGGAGAAATGCCTACCCTTCTTCAAGACGCTCAGAGGCACCAAAGCTTCCAAATTTCAGTGGATGGACGAGTGCGAGGAAGTGTTTTGGGAACTAAAGGCGTACCTTGTTAGCCCACCCCTCTAGAGTTCGCCATCTATGGACGAGGATTTGTACCTCGTGCTCGTCAGAGAGCATGAGAGGAAACAGCGGCCAATGTACTACGTGAGTATGATACTGACGGACGTGAAAACTCGATGCCCGTTAGCAGAGAGAATCAGTTTGACCCTCATCTACTCCGCCCGGAAGCTAAGGCCCTATTTTCAGATGCACCAGATCGTCGTTTTAACCAATCAGCCACTGAAGTCTATTCTCCAAAAGCTAGAAATCTCTGGACGACTGGTCAAGTGGACAATAGAGTTGGATGAGTTTGACATGGACTTCCGACCGTGACCAGCCCTTAAGGGTCAGGCTCTAGCGGACTTCATTGTCAAAGCGGTAACCCCAACTCTAGACGTCCCAAACTACCCGAAGAATGCAAGCTCACTGGACACTCACATTTAGATCCTGAATGTTGACGGGTCCTCAACCCAAACGAGCAGTGGAGCCGGAGTCGTGCTGAGAACCCCTTATGGGGCGGAGATCAAATACTCAGTAGCATTGACCTTCTCTACCACTAACAATATGGCAGAGTACGAAGCCCTCTTAGAAGGACTTCGTCTACCCAAAGAATGCTCCGCGAGGGCACTAATCGTACGTAGCGACTCGGAGCTAGTGGTCAACCAGATCCAAGGAGTCTTCGAGGCATCAAGACCTCAGCTCACCAAGTACTTGGCCAGGGTGAAAGGCGAGATTCAAGCATTCGAAAGCTTTAAGATTAAACACATCCCTAGGGACGAGAACTAGAAGGCCGATCAGCTGGCAAGAGAAGCTGTTGCCAGATCTCCAGAGCAGTACATCAGGAACATGCGGGAGATCCTGGCCACTCCAAGTGTGGACGGTTCGGATCGTGAGGTGCTGTAGGTCAACGAAGACAGTGACTGGATGACACCATATCACAGGTACCTAATGGACGGGACGTTGCTGACGGACGCAAAGGAAGCCAAACGGATAAAAAAAGCAGCGGGTTGGTATGCGATCATTGATGGCAAGCTATTCCGACGGGGATACTCAATCCCTACCTGAAGTGCCTCACCCCTGAGGAAGCCGAGTACACATTAAGCGAAGTCTACCTCGGCATATGTTAGGGGAAAAAACCTCGCGTTCAAAATCATGCGACGGTACCTCTTTTGGCCCACGATGAAGCGTGACGCCCTGGAATTCATAAAGAAATTTGAAAGCGGTCAAGTTCCTGAATCCATGGTGCACCTACCCCACACGGAGCTGCATAGTCTTCAGTCCCCATGGCCATTCACGCAATAGGGGCACGACATCCTCAAACCTATGCCTTTGGCCTCCGGACAGAGAAAATTTCTCATAGTCGGCTTCGACTACTTCACCAAATGGGTGGAAGCCGTCCCTCTCACACGGATTACTAAACAGAATGCCAAAGAGTTCATCCTCCAGAATATCGTTTGCCGTTTCAGGGTTCCCGAGGTCATTGTGACTGACAATGGAACCCAATTCATCGGCAAGCAATTCACTAGGTACTACGCAAGCTTGCGCATCAGGCTGATCCACACGTCTGTGGAAAACCCTCAAGTAAATGGTCAAGTTGAAGTCACAAATCGCACGCTACTGCATGGATTGAAGACCAAACTAAAGGACGCAGGGGGCTCATGGGTTGACAAGCTGCCTTCCGTGCTCTGGTGGTATCGCACGACCCCACGGGAACCAACACGAGAGACGCTCTTTAACCTCTGCTACGCGGTCGAGGCGATCACCCCGTTGAAGTGGGACTTCCCTGCCTGCGGGTCGAATGCTTCGACCCAGCCACCAACTCCATAAGGCTCATGGAATTCTTAGACCTGCTCCCGGAGGTGCGAGATGTTGCCCGCTTGAGAACAACAACCAATTAATAGCGTATCGCGCGGTACTATAATAGGCGGGTCAGAGCGCGCCCGCTCAAGGTTGGAGACTTGGTCCTCCGAAGTGTAGAGACAGCAGGAAAGGCCACTAGTAAGAACAAGCTCTCCCCTGGCTGGGAGGGACCATTCTTATTCTCGGCGATCCTTCAAAACGGAGCGTACAAGTTATGCACCCAGGATGACAAATCGGTCCCACGGACCTGAGCGCCGCCAACCTCAAAAAATACTACCAGTAGGTTGTCTCTGAACCCAGGTAAGACACACGCACGTCATGACGAATGCTTGTACATATTATGCGTTTCCATTTAATAAAATTGTCTGTTTCTTTTATTCCGAATAATTGTTCATATGAGTGCTTGCATTGATGACATTCTCAAAAGAAAAACAATCTAGACTGCCCTTAAGTCAGGAGAATTCTCATCTGTCCATAAAGCGAGGCCTTTGCTTAGCGCCAAGTGGTCCAAAAGCGGCCACATTAGAATTTTGACTTCGTGTTGAGAGGCCCTCAACGGCCCTTCAACTCTTGGCTCCACGCTAAACGGCTCAAAAGCGGCCAACTCAAAATTTTGACTTCGCGTCGAAAGGCCCTCAGCAGCTCTTCAACCCTTGGTTCCACACCAGTCGACCCAGGCAGTCAAGACATTAGGCCAGGGGGCTTTTGAAGTCCCCAACGTACGGCCACTAAAACCTTAGGGGGCAAAAATTGCATGTGTGTAGCGACCTTCTTTTTAAGAGGAGAGCACCCTCAGTCTACGATGGTCGTGAGCTAGGACCATGCACACGAGAGTAAGGATGGCTTGGGCGGGGACCAAGCACCTAAAATAGGTATCGTGCACGTAAAGGCCTAAGCCCGGAGTCTGGCTGCTGTGCCCAAAAACCCAACTGGTCTTTAGCGTGGCTCCACGGGATTTGCAACGACATCCACTTTACTGGATTGAGCTTCCCATTAAACGCATGAGATGCAACAACATTCTCTGACGAAGGATGAGTACAGCGCAAGAAGGCACCAAATTGAGGCTTTGGCTACAATAGCTTCACAGCTTAACTGCCATGAACGTATATAGCCGCCCAGAGGGCTATATTACACTCTTAAAAGTATGAAAGGCAAGAAAAGTTGCTACTTTTCATTTATCAGGAGCAAGCGATATTACAAGGTGGCACTGCCTAACTACAAAATAGAATAACATTACAGAAACTAAGCTGATCCTACGGGCCCGACGGTCCGGCCTCCTCTAGGAAATTTTGCAGGTCAGAGATATTAGCGGCGTCGGCGTTCCTAGGATGGAGAATACCCACGGAAACATCCAAAAGTGCGATGGAGACGATTTCGCAACACAGGCAGATGCCATCCCAAAATCTGGCATTGAGCGCGAGGCGCATTTCCTCCGGAGTGAACTGTAACCTGAGCTCAATGGTGAGGTGAGATATATCATCCATCATGGAGGCGGTTCATCCCCTCAGCCGCTAGCCCTCCTGCCTCAGCTGCCCAACCTCCTCCGTGAGCCGTTCGCCTTCCTCCGCCAACCGCCTATTCTCCTCCCTCAGATGTTCACCCTCCAATCTCAGCCGCCCATTCTCCTCCCTCAGTTGATCACTCTCCCTTTCAGCCGCCCGTTCTCCTCCCTCAGTTGATCACTCTCCCTTTCAAAAACTCATTCTCCTCCCTGAGAGCGGCGGTATCAATTCCTGCCCGCTGAGCTGTCTCCTGTTGGGACTCTTCCCTAACCTGGTAAATGTAGTAAAGTAGTTGAACGTACATCGTGGCAAGAAAGGGTGATCCCTCAGAGACTTGCGAGGACAAAAATATGGTCAGCAGTCCTAGAAATTACAGCAAGCGGGGCAGCACGCAAATGAGGCCACCATACCTATGCCGGGGGCACGACCATGCCACTGGAATCACATCCTGTTGACGGCGTGCCTGGGAGCTCAGAAGGCTCGGCAGCCACCTCAGTAGAACAAGGAGTGCGAGGCATCGCCGGTCGCGAAGGGAGGCTTGGGGGCTCCAACTCTTGAGTCACCTCCACAACGGACGCCACAGGAACCAAGTTGACGATAGATGGACCGGCAATTCATTCAGCTATGACCTAAACCTCAGTAGCAGCGCTTTCCTAAGCGCCCTCATCCTAGGACAACCTGGCAAGCGATTCCTTGGATTCTGGAGCCTAGGCAGGACCAAGCACAGTCTCCAAAGCTTCAATTTCCTCGACCTCTGTAGACGTTGGAGCATCAATGTCCCTGATCGACACGACCTCAGTCGCCGCCCCGTGCAGCTCTGGATCAACAATAAGACTCATGGAGGACTTCGCACCTGGACAAAGTCCCACCATGGGGATCCCGTACTTGGCCAATATAGGAGCAGGAATCACCAAACCATCAGTCACCTCATCCTGTGACTTGGAGTCGGATACATGCACCGGATCTTTACTGAAGGCACGCATGGGAGCCCCTGTGGTATGCCTCTACGATCTCTGGCTAGAGGTGCCACCGACTTCTCGTAGCCTCTTCAGTGAGGCCTCCACCTCCTCCTCTGACGAGGTCTCCAGCGAAGAGACACTTTCCTCTAGGAGTTCCCTCGACGCCTCGCGAATCACGATGGCATTAGACTTCTTCTTCTTCGAGCCTGCAATCGCCCATCTAGACTCCGGTCCACACCTCGCTGCCTCAAAAGTATGTGACGTAAGGTAATGGCCCTACTTGGAGATTGTCTTCATCTCAAAGCGGATCGCTGCAATGAGTTTCGCTGAGTCTCTCTTCTCCTCGGAGGTCACAGCTTCACAAAAATACTCTGGAATTGGACCCCACTCGTTGGAAAGTTTTTAGTTTGAGGGCTTCTATAGGAAGAAGAACCGATTCTTCCAATTCTTCACCAAGTCAGGGTTGGTACCCCTAAAGTGAAAACCAGTGTGAGGAGACATTGAAATCAAGTCTTTGGACTCCGTGAAGTGAAAGACTATCTTCGCATCCTTTGCATTGAATGTTCAAGAATAAAGGCAGCCGAAAACGCACATGTGACCAGATACAGAATAGCATTTGGGGAAGCCTTGCAATGAGAACACGCAATGCGTCAACAAGTGCATACAGCTCGCACACCATCGGGTAGCGAAGTCTACCCTTCAGATGGTGCTTGTAGACGGAGATGAAGCCCCCTTGAGGGGCATTCGCTCTACCAGTAAAACCGGGAGCAAGGTAAGCTTAGTCGTTGGGAATCCCATAGTCCACCATTAGGGCAACGATGGCGCTTTCCATCAGGGCTGGACCCAGTATTGTTGACCCCATGGCAGATGACGTGGGAAACTCGAGAAGAATAAGGGGACCCTTTCCTCTTTACCATTACTCGTTTTCTCTCTCTCCGTGATAATCCGAAGGCTTTCAGGGCAAGAAAGCATAAAGGAAGGGGATTTGACTGAATCGCCACTTAAATAGGAAATGGGATGCCGAAGCGTGGGAAACTCAATCGGTGTCTTACTTGATGGCCAGACCACATGCCCGTTCATCAGAAACACCTCAAATTCTGAGTACAGTCAATTATGGCTTGTACCAGATCACAATCGCCTCAGTTGCCTGCCAAATCCCGATTATCGCGTCAGCATCAAATGCTGATTCAGACCGTCAGGGCCAGCAGTGGCAAGGCTTCCAAGACACGCTTCCAGAAGAACAAGTTAATAATGCTAACACGATGGACAACAATGAACAAGCCACACAGCTAAGTATAAAGTTTCATTATTCAATTCATTAATGATTCTTTTTCTTACAGCAGCCTTTGGTCGCAAGGTGCAATTAACAGCCCCGCCCGGGTTTAGAAGTATCTGGAGTCGGGTACACCATCAGGCGGGTGCGTGTCAGGGCGCTGGAGTTTTGAGAGTCCAAGATGCTAATGCAAAAGTTTGGATCCTACAGCAAGGCTAGTCTTCGGCTGAGACGAATGCCATCGTGGAAGTTCCTTTCCAGCACGGGACCGACATCCTCTGGCAAAAACCTCGACCTCAACTCAGCTCCCATCCACATGAGCTACTTTCCGAACTGTAGCCGCAGTTGCTCAAGCTCCTCCTAAAGAGCTAAAATGCGGTCTCGAGCCCGCATATTGGCGTCAGCAAGTCTAGACACCCTTGCTTCTGACTCAGTCCATGCCCTTTCAAAGTGTGTGGCACAAGCCCTCGTCTGCTCAGTCTCTTTGACCGTAACCTGCACCCTGGCTTCGAAATCTTCAACAGCACGGACTACCTGTTGGAACACAAGATCTGCCCTCCTAGCCCTGCTGCGCGTCGAGGAAGTGGATGCCCTGTCCATCTGAAAGCCTGGTGGCTCCCTCAAAAATCTCATCGGCCCAACGACGGAGGCCTCTGAGCTGCGACCTTCCGCCGTGGCAGCACCAGGCGCGGCATCGTTGCGGCCCCGCAAGGCATCTGTATCCCTCGTAGACCCACCGGGTGATGACTCAGACTCTGACAAGGAAGATGATCTTTCCATCTGGATTGAAAAAGAGCGAGGACAGCACATGCTTCACACTCTCAAAATTGCTAAAGGGCACGGGGCCCTTGAATGGAATTCAGGCATTTAAATAACCGAAAATTCCCAGTGGAATGACATCACTCCAAGGAAGAAACGCTTCAGGGAGGAACCAACCAACTCCCCCCACACGGCTGATCCCTAAATCATTGCGCCTTTCTAAGGCAAGTCATTGTGACGTGACGCCCCCTGATTTCCCACGCAGTTAATGCGCCAGGCGATCTGACGAATGTGAAGTCTGCCAGCAGCGTTTGAACTCCCAAGGCAGCAGACATCATCAATCTTCTCTCGTCGCGTCCTCCCGACAACGGTCTGAATCAATACTAGAGGGACAACGACGATGAGACAGACTGTAGGTAATTGGGAGTGCTCAAACGTACGGATTTGCGCCCGACACAACAAAGGGAGCAATTGGCTGCTGAAGTGTGATCCGAGAGGCAGCAAATAAAAAGAGAAGTGTGAGACAAGACAGAAGAATAAAGGCAAAGCCTACTGCTTTTATTAATTAAAGTTTCATTACAAGTACAAGGCTTGTAGTAAAGAAAGTACAAAAAAGGAAAAGATATAACACGGAGCACAAAGCTCGGAGTGACTGCCCCGAATGCTTGGAGCCTTGCCAGGGAACGTGATCCATATGGATCACCACGGCTCCACCACCGATAACGCAACAATCCCAAGCACCAGAGCCATCAGCGTTGGCCAGACCGCTGCGGACAAGCCCAATGGTAACCACAGAAGCAGAACCAATGCCAACAACGGGAGTCCTAGCAGGGACGCAGAAGGCATGCGCTCCCCCTACAGGGACTCTGTCTCCTGCCTCCTCTCCAGAAGGCACATATGATGACCCAAGTGCAGTGGAGACCGTGAGCGATACGCTATACCAGAAGCCAAACTCCCCAGGATAGCTCTGCCATGATCCTCCACCGTACTGGAGATCATCACGGCTTGGAGGGAAGCACATGACGACGGCAGAGTGGCTGACCTACCGTCATTAGCATGAGGAACCTCCCGTAACTAGGGTGTGAGGACTATCCTTGTTAGAAGCTCCAGATCTCCAACTAGTCCATCCAACTCCTTCGCGAATTTCCGCCAGAAATGAGACGAGCCAAGGCCCTTGCATCACTCCTCTAATATCAACTAAGGGATGAGCCACACCGATCGAAGAACCCCCTATTTATAGGCAATCTAGCATCC
The DNA here is from genome assembly GCA_025585075.1 of Nepenthes mirabilis. Taxonomy (NCBI): domain Eukaryota; kingdom Viridiplantae; phylum Streptophyta; class Magnoliopsida; order Caryophyllales; family Nepenthaceae; genus Nepenthes; species Nepenthes mirabilis. Next base: position 9,207 of record JAODPA010150913.1, read on the forward strand.
TACCTATGCTCAATTGGGCACGCTCCCCGGTAGCCGTCATTCTCAAAGAAGGAAAGTCCCCAATACCGATGCTACTTTAGGTGTGCGAATCTATCCCTTCTAAGCAACGAATCACTGCAACACCTGAAAAGCCTGCATGACTACTTGGGAAGACGCAACTCCAGGAGAAGACAAGGCCTAGTGCATCTCGCGGAGAGTAGTGCAGTGACCAACTGGACCCGAAGAAGACATGATAGGCCTCAACCGCAAGTCGGCCCAGGCATGGGGGCTAGTGTTGGGTCCAGTACCTATGCGGCCCATAAGACGCAATGCCCAATCCAGAGAGAAACGGCCCAAGCGATCGAATCTTCCCAAGAGTCAGAAAATCCTATGTGGCGACCCGACACGCCCAGCCAATTAATGCCACCTGTAGCTCATCAATGCAACAGCAGGCTGCGTAGGAGAAGCGGGCCAATGAGGAAAGGGTCAGCTTTGCCAGCTGTGGCTCATGAGGAAACGGCCCTCTTGCCCAGTTTCGATCTCCGACCCATCAGGAGCATCCTCCTCGATGCCCGCCTCCAGAAACGGTCGGGCAGAAGATCCAGCAAGCTCTAAAGACCCTGCTAGAGTTGGTGCTCGCCCCGGCGCGCACGCCCCCTTCGACTCCTCAGGAACTGATGCGCCGCCCTCCGCAGCAAGTGCACCCACAGCGATCATCTTCGATGGCTCCAGATCGATAAATGGAATCACGGGAGACTCTTCACCTGAATGAAACTCCACCGTAGGAATGCCATATGCAGCTAACGCCACGGCAAGAATCAGTATGGATTAGGCGACTCCCTCCCATGGTTCGAAGCTTGACATTTCCTCCAGGGCTAGGCTCGTACGGTGGGCCTTGCAGCCAACCGCTATGATCTCCGAGTGGATGTACCTCCGGTCTCCCTCAACCTCTTCAATGGGGTCTCGATCTCTTTCTCATCCGATGATGACTCCAATAGAGAGCAACTCTCCTCAGCGTCTTCTCCTCATGGTTCATGAATCACGACATCCTCGGGCTTCTTCTTCAAAGGGCTAGCCACGGCCCAACTAGATACGGGACCCCACTTGGTGGTAGCAAGGGCAACAGACATCAGATAGTAGCCTTGAGTGGAGAACGTCTAATTTGGGAACTGATGGCAGCAACCAGTTCCACCGTTTCCTTGACCTCCTCATCAGACACCTCCTTGCGAAAAAACGGCGGGATCGGGCCCCACTCTTGAAAAAGTTCTGAATCGAACAGCTCTTGTAGGAAGAAGAAGCAACTCTTTCAGTTATTCACCGAGTCAGGGTTGGTCCCTCGAAACTGAAAATCAGTTCTTGGAGACATTGAGATCAAGCTATCTGCCTCTGAGAAATGAAAGATTACCTTCGCCGCAGTTGCATTAAAAGATATAGAATGTAGACGAGCGAAGATGCACAATGAAACCAGGTAGCGAAGAGCGTTTTGGTGAAGTCTGGACACCGGCACTCCCAAAGCTTCGACGAGGGCAGTCAACTCACACGGCGTGGGGTAGCAAAGCCCCCCTTTCAAATGATACTCGTAAACAATAACGAAACCCTCTGGAGGGGTGTGGGCCCTACCGTCCAGGCCAGGAGCGCGGTACGATATGTCTGGAGAAATGCCATAATCAACCATTATGGCAGCAATGGTGCTCGTAGTCAGAACAGAGCCCGTATTATCTACCCTATGGCTACTCGACCGAGAAGCTCGCGAAGAGGAAGGAGATTCTTTCTTCTTGGCCATCTCGCTTACTTTGGAATGAGTTACGGCTTCAAGCATGAAAAAGCATAGAGGGGAAGGACTTCGTAGAGACGTCGTTATATAGCCACCAAGGCGCAAATGCACGGGAAATTCAAATGACGTCCTTACCCAAAAATCAGGCCACGTGCTCGTTCGATTGGAACGCCATAGTTTCCCAAGCGGTGGGCAATCATGGCCCATTGTTAAGCCAGCGATTGGTATCTTCTCAGCCGCCTGACAAGATCACGGTCGTCACACCCGCATTTAATGCAAGGATCTTAGCTGTTTGAAACAGCGGCAAAGGAGTGAAACCAACAAAAAAAAAAAAAAAGAGGAGGAATATTCAAGTGCGAACAAATGGCGCGGCTAAGTAAGAAGTTTTATTATGTGTTTCACTAATAAACTCTTTTACAACATGAAGCGGTTGACGACCACAGACTACAACTGGTCGTCCTCACTGGATTCTAGAGAGTCTGGAGCAGTGAATTCTCTCAGATGAGCAGCTGTCCAGATGCCTGACTTTCGAGAGTCCAGAATGTTGATGCAGAAGTCTGGCTCCTCCAGCTTGGTTAACCTCCGGTTGAGACGGATACCGTTCTGGAACCTTCCTTCCAGTGCAGGAGTCACTTCCTCCGGCCTGAGCCTCGACCTCAACTCAGCCTCCAACCGTGCGTGCTCCTCTCCAGAGCGCCCCCGGAACCACTCGAACTCCGCCTAAATAGCCAAAATACGGCCTCGAGCCTGCATGTTTGCATCAGTAAGCCTGGATACCCGTGCCTCCAACTAGGACTATGCTCTCTTAAAGTAAGCAGCTGGAGCGTGGGATCCACCCTCCTGGTCCTTTAGCCCAGCGAGGATGTTGACGCGCCCTTCCTCTCAAAGCTCGGTGGGGCCCACAAAAATCTCATTGGTCCAACAACAGTGGCCGCTGAACCACAACCTCATGTGGCAACAACAACAGGTGTGGCATCATCCCGAATACGCGAAGCACATGTGTCTCTCACAGACTCTCCGAAAGATGACTCAGACTCCGACGAGGACGACAGTCTCTCTATAAAGAATAAAGGGGAAAGGGAAACAAGGGTTGCGCTTGCCTTACATTCTCAAAGCCCCTAAAGGATGTGAAACTCTTGGAGGGAATTATGGAGTTTAAAAAGGCCCAGCGAGGATGTTGACACGCCCTTCCTCTCAAAGCTCGGTGGGGCCCACAAAAATCTCATTGGTCCAACAACAGTGGCCTCTGAACCACAACCTCATGTGGCAACAACAACAGGCGTGGCGTCATCACAAATACGCGAAGCACGTGTGCCTCTCACAGACTCTCCGGAAGATGACTCAGACTCCGACGAGGACGACGATCACTCTATAAAGAAGAAAGGGGAAAGGGAATCAAGGGTAGCGCTTGCCTTACATTCTCAAAGCCGCTAAAGGATGTGAAACTCTTGGAGGGAATTATGGAGTTTAAAAAGGCCCAACGAGGATGTTGATGCGCCCTTCCTCTCAAAGCTCGGTGGGGCCCACAAAAATCTCATCGGTCCAACAACAGTGGCCTCTGAACCACAACCTCATGTGGCAACAACAACAAGCGTGGCATCATCACAAATACGCGAAGCACGTGTGTCTCTCACAGACTCTTCGGAAGATGACTCGGACTCCGACGAGGACGACGGTCTCTCTATAAAGAAGAAAGGGGAAAGGGAAACAAGGGTAGCGCTTGCCTTACATTCTTAAAGCCGCTAAAGGATGTGAAACTCCTGGAGGGAATTATGGAATTTAAATAGCTAGAAAACCTTCGAGGAAAGGCTTCAAGAAGGAACCAATCAATCATTTCCACATGGCATGGCCCTGAATCTTTGCGCCTTTCCAAGGCGGATCATTATGACGCAACACCCCACGATCTCCTACGCAATTAATGTCTTGGGTAGCCTGGCAGATGTGACATCCACCTGTAGCGTTCGAACTTCCCAAGTGTCAGCAGCCAGAAGTCTCCTCCTACTACGTCCTCCCGTCGATGGTCTACGTTAAGATCCGAGGGACAAAGTCGGCGAAACTGGTCATGAGCACCTGAAGACGCTCAAACCTACGGAACGGGGCCCGATGCAACGGCGGGAGCAAATTGCCCATGCAGTGTGATCCAAAAAAGCAATCAGAGGAGATGCATACTACAAGATAGAAGAATAAAGACAAATGACTACTTCTTTTATTAATTAAGGCTTTATTTACAAAGTATAAAATTCGCAATAGCAAAAGTACAAGAAAGGAGAAGAGGGTGCAGCGCGGGGCATATGCCCTGAGCGATTGTCCCAGATACTTAGCGAACGTGACCTACATGGGATCACCATGGCCCCACCGTCGGTGACCCAGCAAGCCCAAGCGCCAAAGCAGCCAAGTATTGGTCAACCGCAGTGGACGTGCCTAATGCTAACTGCAGAGACGAGACCAACACCCAGCTCAGGAGCCTCCGACGGAGACGCAGAAAAAAGAACCTGCTCTTCCTCCACCAAAACTTCACTTTCTTCCTCCTTCCTAGCTGGCGCATGGTCCAAGTGAAGTGGAGGCCAAAAGCGACGCACTACATGGGAGGCGAAACGCCCTGTGCTATTTCCGCAAGGATCCTCCTGCACACCACAGACCACCGCAGCCTGGGGGGAGGCTTGCAACGACAGTAGAGTGGCCGACCCACCCTCATTAGCATGAGAAACCACCCATAGCGTGGGTATGAGGACAATCTTCGGTAGAAGCTCCAGATCTCTAGCTAGTCCATCCGATTCCTTCGCGGACTCCCACAAGAGGTGGGATGAACCAAGGTCCTCACATTGCTTAGATGAAAACCAATTGAGGGATGAGCCATGCTGGTTGAAGGTACTCCCTATTTATAAGCAAGTGGCGCCCTACTGCAAGTTAATTTGGCACGCGCCCCTATGACCATCTTTCACAAATAAGGAAAAGTGCCTGGCCTAGGGCAACCTGAAGCATGCGAATCCTTCCTTTCCAGGTACCAAATCACTGCAGCACCTGAAAAACCTACACAACCGCCTAGGGAAGGTATGAAGCTGAAAGATGACAATGATGGTGCATCTCAAGGTAAGCCGAGCGATCGCGAATCGGACCTAGAAGGACATGCCGGGCTGTGACCACATGTTAGCCCAAGCATGGGGGGCTAGTGTTGGGTCCAGTGCGAAAGCCCAAGGAAATTCCAAGCCTAACCCGCGGAGCAACGGCCTCAACGGAGGATCTAGTCCAGCATCCCAAAACGGCCTACGTGGCAGCCCGTACTCTCAGACAATGGGCGCCGCCTGTAGCCCATTAATGCGGCTAGTGAGCAATAGTGGTGGCGTAGAGGAAATGAGCCAATAGGGAAAGGGTCAGCGCTGCTAGCTCAGCCAATCCCAGTGCGAAAGGTAGACCAAGCATAGCTACAACACCCAGCAGTCTACCTACTATGGCAAGGTGCAACTGACACACTGGCGACCGCCGTCAACAGTCAACGGCCATCGAATCCATGCAAGAGGGATTCTTGTGCCAAGGACTCCGGAGGGAAGGGCCATAAATTCCCTCTTTGCTTATAGAAGGGGGATCGATCGATCAATCCACCTCTAAGAAAAACAGAGCCTGGGATTGAGACATACGCTCTTGCAAGCTCCATCTCTCAATAACACAGCCAGCTCTCGCTCTTCTCCAACCTGTTACGGGCCATTGTAGTCAGCCACCCGCTGCGGTGTATTCTGGGAGCCAGGCCTCCCATTACCTGCTCACCAATCTCCCATTCCAGCATCCACGCACTCCTTACGCATTCACAGTATATTCCCGTGCACCTCTAAGCGTGTGCCCTTTTTCGTTCATCACGGGAGGTTGCTGACTTAAGCGTCAGAGTATTTTCGGTGGAAGAAATTCTGCCGGGCCTCTGACCTCCTATTTGTTAGTTATGTTGTATAGGTCTCAGGTTAACAGAGATAAAGATCGAACCCGCTTGCAACCACCTCCGGACAACGAGAAATCCGAAGGCTTCCT
>JAODPA010150924.1:0-14974 GCA_025585075.1 Nepenthes mirabilis
ATTATATCTAATAAATCAGAGGGAGGGTTCATAAATAGAAATTAAAAGTAAATAACAAATCTAAATCACTTATACCAAAAATTAAATCATCAAATTCAAAACAATATCTAATATTAGAAACTAATGGTAGTCTTGGATTCAAATTATATATCAAATTAGAAAATAGTCCTCTTGAGACCTATACAGAATAAAAGTGATCTAGATGTCAAATCAAATAATTAGATATCCAATTATATTGGATGTCCAATCAAATCATAATCCGGAATAGAATCGAATAGCCAGTTAATCAGATCGCATGCGCATTATATTAGAAGTCAGATCAGTACCATAAAGAGATAATCCAAAGTCTGAATCAAAATGTACAACTAAATATATGAGACATACTAAATCCTATCCGTGGACAAAATCAACGAATCTCAAACTAGAGTCCAAATATGAGTCCGAATACAAATCCGTACAAAAATACAAAATATGTACTAAATCTGAATACTGAAAGTTTAAAGACTAATTTGAGAAAATGTTACACCTGACTTGATAATCTTAGATTAAAATAAATACAATTTAGTTTAGCATGTTAGGCCACTTATGTATATTATCACCCATAGGTAAAGTTACTCACTATATTTTATCACCTACAGCTTTGGATGTAATCCTCAAGGTTATTAGTTATGCTAGGATATACGAATATATTATAAATTTTAATTAAATACCAAATAGAAGGAAGCGGGTTAACTACAAATAAAGCCTTTCCTGTCGATGGAAAGGGATCTTCAATATCTAATAACAAATATCTCCCTAATGGAAGCTACCCAGAATAACAAATAATAAATCCAAAGGTAGTGACCACAGCCTCGACATATACATTTCAAAATATAAGGCCCAGTGCAAGTTTTATGCTCATTTTTATACAGATACTGATATAAAAATATATAGTATCAGATAATTATTTATTTTAAAAAAAATAAAAAATATTAGTATAAATAGAATAAAACCCTCAATTAACCGGTAAAAATGTCATGCATACTCAGAGAAAATATGTTGGCTAAATGAAAATGGAATGCACAAAGTTAATCCTTTATAAAGAACACAAAACATATTAGATATTGAAATAGATTAAGAATAGAGTTGAGAATACTTATTTCGACCTTATACCAAATAGATTTGATAAAAGAATGCTCTGAGGTGCCAAAACTCCGCTTCCTCTCTCCTCTCCTCCATGCTCTCTCTCTCTCTCTATTCTACCTCTACTACATGTGAAATGATGAAGTCTAGACTGCACCCCTCTTTTATACTCAATCGGCGCTTGAGCGTGCCTCAAGAGTGCATCGGGAGTAGGTTCTCCAGAATTAACTCTCGAGCGTGCCTCGGGCATGCAACAGGTGTCACATTACTGAACCGATTTTCTTTAATATTTCACAATATATATTTATTACAAAACACATCCAATTATCTCAAAATTACAATTAATGTCAAAATAATCGAAATGGGGATTCAAAGTGTTACATAACACCTTTAGCAAAGCGTTGTAGTAAACCATAAATCCACCTAACCTTGTGGAAATGTTAGAATCAGTGCTGATGTTGATCTCTGCTTTAATTCCTAGATGCTTTGCTCATAAGCATCAAACCAAACAAATTTGATATCTTGTTACATCGACTTGGTCATCGGAGTGACTATACTAGAAAAGCCCTCTATAAATTTCCTATAATATATGGCTAAGTCTAAAAAAAACTCCTCACCTCAGTTAGATTGGTTATACAAGCCCAATATATCACAGCCTCAATCTTAGATAGGTCCACAGACACTCCATCTCCTGAAATAACATGACCCAAGAATGCGACTTCCTTCAATCATAACGTACACTTCATGAAATTAGCATGTAAACGCTCCTTGAGCAATCTTCATGACACAATCCTTAAATACTCCTCATGCTCAACAGCATTCTTGGAGTAAATTAGTATGATGTCGATAAAAATTACAATGAAACCCTCCAAAAATAGTATGAATACCTTGTTCATCAGGCCCATCAATGCAACCAGCACATTCATTAGATCAAAGGGTATCACAAGAAACTTATAATATCTTTAGCTAGAGTGAAAAGCTATCTTCTATACGTCACTCTTCTTAATCTTCAACAAATGATAACCTAAACGCATGTCAATTTTTGAAAACACACTAGCCCCTTACAGTTGGTCAAAAAAGTCATCAATTCAAGGCAATGAATACTTATTCACGATAATCATCTTATTGAGCTCCCTTAGTCATTGCATGTGCACATCCACCCATCCTTCTCCTTAACAAACAACATGGATCCTCCCTGTAGAGAAATGATAGGCCTTGTGAATCCCTGGTCAAGAAATTTGTTCAATTGAATCTTTTACTCCTTCAACTCAGTAGGAGACACCCAGTGAGATGATTGCAAAATTAGTGCAATTCCTAGAAATAGGTTTATCATAACTCAATCTCGCACTGGGGATACTCATGGTAGCTAATCAGGGAAGACACTCGTAATCTCTTGGACCATGGTAATATCCTCTACTTACTACTCGTTGAGTGTCATCAAAGACACAAAAGTCAATGTGCAGATAATGGCATGCATGTAATGACAAAATTTTTAAAGTCACTGCATGACTCTAATACCTCAAAACTTAAATTCTAATATTCAAGGAATAGAAAATGTTACAACCTTCTGAAAATAATGAACACGGGCATTGTAAGTAGCTAGCCAATTTACCCGTAGAATCACATCAAAACTCACTATCTCTAATGAAATCAAGTTAGCAGGTAACTTGTGGTCACCGACATGAGCCACACATCAAGGGCAAATCTCACTCAAAATAACTATCTCATCCACTAGTGTTGACACAGACAACACAATATCTAAGGGTAAATCTCTCACCCCAAGACTAGCAGTAAATCTTGGCACCATAAATGAATTGTGTAGAGTTAGAGTCAATTAACACATGAGTAGACATAAAAAAGACAAGAGGAATACCGTCCACGGCAATCAAAGAAGCCCTGACATCTTGCTATGTTAGAGCAAAAACCTTTCCTTGAACTGGATTATTTGATTTTATCGATGGTGCAAATCTCCTTGACACACGATACTAATGAGACCAATCTTTCCACAGCTGTAACAAAAGAGTGGTTCAAGCTGTCCACCAGATGTGGGTCCTATAGGCACTATTTCTAGAGTTTAAGTAGCTGGCTTAGTCCTTAACTATGTTGAGTGAGTCAACCGCTTTGCTTGGCAGTCCTTTAAATGTTGCCCCAACTTTTGTAGTTTAAGTATGACTTTCTTTTCTTCACTTGACTCACTGATGGCTTAGCAGTGCCACTAGTAATCAATGTAGATGTCGAGGCCCTACTCCCTAACTCCTTAATGATCAAAGCCCTTTAGAAAATGGCTCCAAAATCCTTGAGCTTAAAAGGTGCTAAATGACAACAAATGGGGTCTGATAATCCCTATCGAAACCTCTTAGCCTTCTAGTTACCTTTTATAATAAATTGTGGAGCATATCTCAAAAGCTATGTAAACCTCACATTGTATTATGATACAGTCATAGAGTCTTGCTCCAACTGAAGAAACTCCTCTTCCTTATCCTCATATTTTTAGAGAAGTACTTGTTATTGAACATCTGACGAAAAGCCTCTCATGTAATATGTCTACCTTTGGTCTATGCTCCGTTTGTCTTGTGCTCCACCAATACTTAGCCTCGCCACTAAGCTTATATGAGGCATAGCAAACATGATTTTCTAATGAATAGTCGATCACGGTGAAGGCCTTTTTCGGCCAACTTAACCAATAGTCAGCCTTGGAAGAGTCAAGCTCCACTAGAAACTTTGGAAGCCCCTTATCTATGAAATCTCCAAAAAAAAAAAAAAAATCTTCTTCACAAGCATTGCCCCTAAAACTTGCACTACCACATCCCAATTTATAAGTTTAATCAATTGATAAAGAGCACCTACTACCTCATCCATATTCGTGGGTGTCACATGCCTATCCGAGCATCTTAAAGTACCTGCAGCACGAGAGCTACCCTTGTTAGATTTAGTTGTACAAAACAATTAAGCTTAGAATTTTAAATAATTCCATAGTCTATAAACACTCTAAATCCTCAATTCTCATTAAATCTCTTAATATCCTTAAAATATTAGTAATTTCTAGAATCCTTAAGTGTTTTCACAAAACATTATCTTTCTAGTACCAATGAAATGGCAACTTGGCCCACAGCCGTTGCCCAAATCCAACCACATAAAAAAATATAAATCTCAAATTGACATTATCCAACTCATAACATAAAGATAAATACATCTATTAATTTCTAAAATATTTGATACAACCAAAACTTAGGGAAAAAATATAACCCAAAAATATATTAAAGTAAAACGTAAGTATTTAACGTATTTCTATGACATAAAATAAATAAAGATAATTCTAGTTAAAGTCCAAAAAACACTAAAGTACATAGCTCTCCCTCTAGTATTAAAGTCAGCCATCTCTATCTAACTACTCTAGAAGAAAAAAAAGGCAATAGTTAGTCAAAAGTCCAATATATAACCTTGATCCAAGTAGATAACTATAAAAAATAATTTATCCATGAAACTCATATGTGAAAATAAGGTCTAAGAAAATATAGAATACATGGAAGCAATAATTTTTCCTAAATATTAGAAAATCATTGATGCATCTTTAGATCCAAGTTGTTATACGGGTTAGGAAGTTGCTCAATCTTCCGCATCAGGTCGAACTGAAGTCGATCTGGTCCTTGTCTCTTTGAACCTAGACCCTGCACAACACAACTAAAAATAAGAGGTCAAAGAATTAGTAGGACTCGCTATCCAATTTATTTTTCGATACTCAAATCAGTAGTTTTTTCAAGAAAATAGAAAGATGCAATGATATAAGAGAGTGCACGGATGCATGCTTTCTGGAGATTGAGTATTTGGTACACCTAACAAGAGGGCGTATTAGATATGCGCCTGGCCGAATGGTGGCTTCGAGGTGCACCCGGCTGAGGGGCAACTTAGAAGGACAAAAAGATCAATAACTTTTGTGTAATCTCCTTTCTGGTTTCTGGTTATGCAGACTTTGACGAAGTTTCCAATGGTGGTTGTCGCGAAGGGCTGGTGGAAGACTTGGCTCCAATGGATACGTTCGATGGGGAGCGGCTTGAGAGAGGGAGAAAGAGGAATCACACTTGGAGTCCATAGCCTCGAGAGCGTTGGGGAACTCCTTGTCTTTCTGCGGAATCGTGGATGTAAATTGCCCTTCCTCTCTATCGTCTCCTCTCTTTGTGTTTCTCTATGTGTTCTTGGCTCTTTTTGCTACTAGAATCCCCCCTTCTCTACTGAGAAAGGGAGGTGCTCATAGGTGACGGAGGCAGTTCACTTTGGCTTGAGCGCCAAAGTTAAACAGCTGTCACATGTAGGTTGCTGAGTTATGTAAATAATCATGGGTGGCTATCAATGGAAGTTCTCTTTTCGAGAATGATTATGCAATCGGGGATACTTGTCCTACCCATCCTAGTTGCCGACAGTTATCCTTTCCTTCTTCTAGGCAATTCTCTGGCCGCAATTAGTATAGTTGCTATTCTGGGAACAATCATGCATATATGGGCAAATATTCCTAGAATATTTGCTAAGCGGTTCTGACTGGTTAAGGAAAGTTATTGTAGCTTGTAGGGAGAGGATCATGGGTAGTTTCGATTGGGCCGATTGGGTCGGCCAAGGTGCCGCTTAGATTCCAAGCCTGTCCCTTCTGCTTGCAGGCCTTCTTCCTTGATCGAGACTTCCCAGTAGCCTCTTCACCATGGGCTTTGATATTTAGGTCAACCCATGGGTGAAGAACCCATCGCTAGCCCCCCAAACTAGATGGTTCGACATTTTAACCCTTGGCATGCAATAATGGGACGTTGTCGTATAGGTCCATACACTTTCCTTTCCAAGAAACTTTGCAAACTATTACTCCAATTGATAGGATTTGGGCGTGAGTCTCTGGACCATGTTGATTTTCTACAGATTACACTGGCGATGTGATCTTCCGCAGTGATGGCATGCCAATCTTCTTTTCTAGCTATAAATAGGGGGCTCATGACACCTTACTCCATGAATCATCCACGATAACCAAGCTATGTGAATGTTCAGAGTGGGCATAAAGCCAACACAATCATTTGCTGAAGTCAACGGAGACGCTGGCTCAATGCTAGGAGTTTAGGATCTGTTTTGATCTCCCTGTTTTCATCTTAATGCATCCTGGTCTCGCGTAGCATTGAGTGAGGCTCAAGTTGATTTTTCCTTTTACCAGCTAGTAACGGAGAGCACTTACTAGGACAGCCCTGGAAGAGTGGTTGCTTGGCCCTTTCGATGGGAGAGGTTGACACTCCATTTCCTCTGGCTGAGCAACTCAACTCCCAGTAGCCTACAAGGGTTTGCCCCGAAAGCTGCTGGTGGGGGTACATTCCCTGCATTTATGCTGAAGCTTAGGCCATTGTTATTGTGCCATGTCTGGTGTTAACGCACGGATTTGCACGACTACAATCAATTTTGGTGGATGCTTCCTGGGATGGCACCGATTCTTCGTGCCTTGCTTTTGTTGTCAAGGGCTTAGGCATGTGTTTCCTGCCTAGTGCGCAGGAGCATGATCTCTTCAGGCATCTAGGACATGGTTCTCTCACCGTCAAGATCTTGTATGAGGGTTGTGTGCCCATGGGGCAGAGCTTCAATAGTCAAATCGTTGTTCCATATACTTTTATTCCTTTATGATGTACATTTGCTGTCAAAGGCTTGTACTTTGTAAAGGGAATTGGTGAATGGAACTATCGAGCATTCTTTGACTTAATTATGTATCCCCAATATTCTTGCATGATGTGAACAATTGGAGTACTTTTGATTTTTCACCCTCTACGGTTTGAATCTTTAACATTATGATGAGCTGGCTTTCAAACATCCCAGTCTTCTGGCGGGTTGGTACATGGCCACTCAAACAAGCAACAAATTGGGAAGGGGCTAACCAACCCAGCCTTGAGGCTTTCTTAGCCATGTGTCATCCACTTTCAATCCTCTAGAGGGCTACCCCTAAACATTGTTACTTTCCACTTGGCTAACAGACAGATGGCTCAGTTTTCCAGTGGGTCAACATGCAGCTGCTCGACCAAGTGCTTGGCCAAGGAGGTAGCCGACCAATCTAACCTCGAGCCCATCCGAGTTGCCTCCTATCTTCTTGTCTCTTGGATCTTTGATATTTTGGCAGTTTGGCTTACTGACATCTTGGTCGGTCAACGTTTGATCTCTCAACCCAACGTCCAGTCAAGGAGGGGCTGGATGTCCTCACCTTGAGTCTGTTCGGGTCATACACCGTCAATTTGCAAGTTTTAGAGAGTGATGCACCCGACATCATTGCAAATGAATGCTTCTGGAAACTAGTGTTGGACAGTCATCGCCTTGGTCAAAGTGGCAAAGTGTAGTGATTGATGGCATGCTACATGAGGATGCGAGATGACGTCTGCCATAATGGCACCTGCAAGCAGATCTACCAAAGTGAGGACATGCGTTATTCACCATTATGGTGATGCGACCTTTCAACTTATTTTCGACATCGTTTCTAGGTAATGGCTCCATCTATTTAAGTGCGGGGTCTCTTGCTATTCTTTTCATCGCTTGGCTTTTCACAAACATTTTTGCTTTTGCTACTATCTTCTGGATGATTGATAGAAATATTATCGACATTTCAACTCTATTTGCCCTGTCACAGGGAGCAACATCTTCCCCTTCCTTTGGGCCTTCAACCGAGGATGGAAGTGGAGATGGGCAAACGGTGGAGGGAATTGGAGAAGAGGACTTGGTGGATGGAGCCGCTGCCTAGGAAGGACGCCACCCGGGTGCTCCACTCCTCAGGCCCCATGGCACCTTTAGGGCGCCTACAAGCCTCAAATCTGTTGGGTCTTCTCACCAGGTATGTCCATTTCATTGACTAGTAGTGCAAAACTCCGCCTATACATTTTGTGAATGTTGTCTCTAACTAATCCCTCTTTTCTATTTGATAGCCTTAGAGGGTGCCTCGTTAGTTAGAGGAGTCTATACTCTTGCAGGGAGATAAGATTGTTTGCTTGTTGCATGTGCAAACTGATCGTGTCACCAAGGAAATGGAGCACCAGGTCGAGGCTACTGCCAGAGATGCACTATAGAGTCAAGAATGGGCCAACTATTTTGACCAGACCCTGATCGAGTTTGAGGCAAGATTGTAAGAGTTCTTTGAAGCCCATGCCCGAGCTATGGGCAGGATGGCATCACTTGAGGGTGAGCTAAGGACTAGGCTCCATCCTGAGGAGGTGGTCCCTACCCTAGAGGAGAGATTTTAGGAGGGCATCCATTTTAGTAGGCAAATTGCCTCCTTAGCAGCCCCTAACTTCCCTGTTGGTTCCTTAGATTCAAGAAACACTAGAGCTCTCACCACTCAGACCTAATTGGTTACCCTATCAAAGAGGGTAGAGGGCCCATGCTACATTCTCTGAGGGATACTCAACCATAGGATAGTCATCTAGTAGCTTGTAGGCGTAAATAACATCTTGTATCTTTGAGGCCATTAGATACCTTCAGATGTACATTCTAATTTTTTAATGAAATAACTAGACCGTATTGATCATTGTTGCTGATGTTTCTATTGCCTGCTGGACTTCTTCATCCAATAATTTTCTATTTGTTGGCTAAACACTTTTGTTGCCGTTGCCAAAGCACTATATGGCCTAATGCCAACCGCTCACTTTGACCGTGGGCCACCTGAGACTTAGGTGATGTCCAAGAGCCCACCGAGAATGAATCTCATACTCTAATCGGATTGCCCTACTGTGAGGGCGCACTTTGGGAATGAGCGGTGAGAGAGATGGAGAACCAAGCGAGCACTGCTGACATTGTCGCCACCATGATCGATTTAATTGTGCACCCTAAGCTATGGTCGCTCCTGCTAGGAGGAGGTCGTGGCACTAGGAACATATGATTGTCTGCTAAGCCTTGTGGCTATCATCACCAGGCTTTTGCTAGCCTAGGCAATCGCCCGCATATACCAATCGGTGCATGGTCTTAGTAGAGGACGCCGTAGCTTTTCATATGTCGGGTCCTAGTCCACTGACCATTGTAGACTGATGGTGCTCATCCCTTCAAAATGGAGTTGTCGCACCATGCTGAAAAGCCTCCTAAGATTTTCAATTCGATTGCGCATGGACTACTCGATAATTGGACCGAGGTTCAAAATCGACCATCTCTAGGCCGCTTGAGGTTTAAAATTCAACCATTTCTAGGCTGATCGATTTAGAACTGACGTTTATAATTTGACCGTTCCTAAGCCGCTCAGTTCAGGACCGAGATTTGATAACAAGTGAATGAGAATTCACCCGACTTAAGGGCAGTCTAGATTGTATGGTTTTATTCAATGTTATGCAAACAATCGTATGAGCAGATAAATAATAAACAACAATTATTTCATTGATTATAGTATGATTCAAGAACTCAGTATGATGCATGCAAGACTTTCCTAGATTCAACATGGAATCGTCATTAGTACTTGCAGGAGATGGTGCACTTATGCCCTTGAGATTGGACAGCCACTATCGCCAACATGTGACCTATGGGAGCCAGTAGTAGACTTCAATCGTTGAGAGGGAAGTGTCTTCCGAAGTGGAATGCCACAGGAAAAGGGGGCCCAAGAGCTCGGCCCTTCCGTTGAGCACTCAAGACAGCTTCCGACACTATATAGGGAAGTTACAATACCGGGGGAGCCTAATGAATTGCAAAATGAT
The DNA here is from genome assembly GCA_025585075.1 of Nepenthes mirabilis. NCBI lineage: Eukaryota > Viridiplantae > Streptophyta > Magnoliopsida > Caryophyllales > Nepenthaceae > Nepenthes > Nepenthes mirabilis. The sequence continues at coordinate 9,795 of JAODPA010150924.1, forward strand.
CCAGGTGGAATGGCGAATCGGAACTTCAATTGAGCGACTCTAGATGTTGCTCCCAGATATTGCAAGGAGATGGTAATGACCGAGTCCTCATCCCAAATGGTTATCTAGATAGGTTAACAAAGTGCCTTTTGAGGCCATGAAGTTCCTTTTCGAATAGGGTGTCCCTAGCCTGCAACGGCGGGGCAATGCGGCTCTGGGCTTTCATTTCATGGCCCATGACTTTCATAGTCTTCTAGTTGGCGCTAGGCCCTGCCACCCGTGGCCGCCTAGGCCACGAGGTCATCAGGCCATTGGCTCTTTTGCAGATACTACTCCGCACTGATTTGATGAGGTGCTGGAGGGTAGAGCCCCCAGTGTAGCATCTTTAGATGAAATCATGTGGTCCAGAAAAAGGGTGCTGGACCTTACTTTGAGGGTCTGCATGCTTCAGTGTTGTTCGTCCATTGACATAGCTACCCAAAGTGGGGTTGTTGCCACGAGGGATGTTTCTGACTGGTGTGGCATGTAATTAGTCGAGCATGTTGAGCCCACATTGTGAGCATATTGCAGCTTCTGCATAATCTGATGCTCCGCATGGGGCATCCTCGTGGGATCAACTTTTCCATGCCCCCAGGTTTGGCCTTTTACTCCAGCGAGGACATTCGCAAGCAAAAGGCCAAACACTCTGAAGGCCTTTCTCGTCGATCCTCTTTCCCTCGGGAGGGGGCGGTTGGATGCCTGTCAGTGTTGCGGGAGCCTTCTATATGGGTATAGTGTCACCGGTCATTTCGAGAATAGCGAAGGTGTTACTGCTCTAGGCTTTTGTCCTATTTTCTGGGACCTAGTCAATCTTTTTCACGGGGAGTGGGCCCTACCTCTCGAATCTTTCTAAATGTCGAGGTCGTTAGGTGGATAAAATTTTTCTAGGTGAGTGGTCTCCTCTTTCGACTTCTCCTTTTGAGAGTGTTGAGATTTGTGCATGGGAAAAGGGAGCCCCCAGCCACCTGCTATCAAGGCAGGCACATAGGACTCGTAGCCACTTGAGTGTGATGCCCAACACAAAACTAGATATCACCATGTCTACCTGTAGGGTCATCGCCATTGAGGTGCGTTAGTTGGAGCACGAGTTCTAATTACACTTACTTGCTGATGTATGACCTTCTGGCGATGGAAGGGAGAGGACCTCGACCGGTGAGTAAGTAGTGTCTTCTGGCGTGGGAGATCGTGCATAGGGGGCAGAGCTCTCTACACCTGAGGGTGTCCTAGTCCTCTGCCTGTCTCTAACAATTCAGTCGATTGCCTAACCACGGTTGGGCCCTGTTACTCGGGCTGCTCGGGCCTCGTGGTCGTCGGGCCTCTGGATCCACCAGGGTTACTAGCTTTCGCCGATCATCTAGAGATTGAATAGTGGAGCCCCCAACACTGTACCTTTAGATGGGTGCAAACAGTTTGGGGCCGACATGATGTTGTTGTAAGGTTATAGATTGCTCTCGTGCGGGGCCGTATCTAATTGATGGCATGGTTGAGCAAGTGTAATATCGAGATGGAGTATTTTGGAATTTGCACGTGCTTTGCATGCGCAGTGAGCTACCAAGTTGCCATTTTGAAGGTCGAAAGGGATCCAAGCCGAGGGGCAATCGGTTGCTAAGTCGAGGAGATCGGACTACTGTCTGCTCGAACTGAAGTCGGACTAGATTGTAGACCCATTAGACAGGTCGAACTAGATTAGGTCATTGACCAGTCAAACTGACTGAATGTCGGATTGGATCTGGATCAGTCAGGCAAGCCAAAAGCTAAAGTGGATCCTAACCCATCAAGTTGGCTAGATGCCGAACTGGATTGCCAACATGTAAAACCTGCTGGATGTTAGACTGGATCCAGATCATCCAGGCAGGCCTGGGGCTAGAGTGGATCATCGGCCTATCAGTCTAGTTTTGAGCTTATCACATATGCTCGATATCAATTTGCTGTCCTCAAGAAGCGGTGCGTAGTGGCCTAGACACCTAGTCGAGTAGCGAGTGCTTACACACTTGGGGTCGGTCGTCTGTCTACATGGCTACCGAGGAGGGGTCATCACCATAGGAGACTATGCACCCGGCTGGTGCATTGGGTCATACCCGGAATGCTAACCATGTTTGTTCTTATAGTTGAGGAAGACTTTTCAGTCATTCCCACAAATAGCAATAATGATGCATCCCTGGATCCAGGTTATTGTATGGGTTAGGGGGTTACTCGATCTTTTGCGTCAGGTCAAATTGGGATCGATTCGGTCCCTATCCCTTCGAACTTGGATTCTACGCAACATAACTAAAAATAAGAGGTCAGAAGATTGATGGGACTCTCTCTCTGATTTATCATCTGATACTCAAATCAATAGTTTTTCTAAGAGAATAAAAAGATACGATGATGTAAAAGAGTGCACGGATGCATGCTTTATGGGGATTGATTATTTAGTGTGCACAACAGGGGGAGTCTTAGAGGTGCACTTGACCAAAGGACGATTTAGAGGTGCCTAGCTGAGGGGAGGCTTAGAGGGAGAGAAAGATGGAGAACTCCCGCGTAATCTCCTTTTTGGTTTCGGGTTATGTGGACCTTTGACGAGGTCGCCAACAGTGGTCGCCGCGGAGAGCTAGAGTAAGACTTGGCTCTAACGGACGTGCTCGACGGGAAATGGCTTGAGAGAGGGAGAAAGAGGAATCGCACTGTGAGTCCATGGCCTCAAGAGCATTGGGGAGCTCCTTATCTTTCTACATAATCGTGGACGTAAATCGCCCTTCATCTCCATCATCTCTTCTCTTCGGGGTTTTCTATGTGTTTTGTGCTCCTTTTGCTACCAAAAGCCCCCTGTCTCCTTTCTCCGCCTAGAAAGGGAGGTGTTTATAAGTGACGGAGGTGATTTACCTTAACTTGAGAGCCAAGGCTGAACAACTATCCCACGCAGGACTGCTAAGCTATGTAGATAATTATGGGTGCTTGTCAATGGTAGTTCCCTTTTCGAGAATGATTATGCGTTTGGGGATACTTGTCCTACTCATCCTGGCTGCCGACAGTTATCCTTTCCTTCTTCTAGGTGATTCTCTGACCGCAATTACAGCGGTTGCCATTCTGGAAATGGTCATGCATACGTGGATGAATATTCTTGGAATATCTGCTAAGTGATTCTGATCGGTTATGGTAAGTTACTTCAACATGCGGGAAGAAAATCATGGGCTGTTTCAATTGGGCCAACTGGGTCAGCTAGGGCATCCGTCAAATTTCAAGCCTGCCCCTTCTGCTTGCAGGCCATCTTACTTGACCGAGACTTCTTGTAGCCTCTTCATCGTGGGCTTTGATCATGAGTTGACTCTGAGTTAACTCATGAGTGATGGACCCATCAATCATCAACTATAAATGATATCAATAAATAATGTGACTAGATAACATCCATTATATTAATTATGTAATGATATTGATATTCTAAAGGATATCTACTAAATCCCAACGAATATTAATAAATATAATGAGGTCTCAAAGTACCCCAAATACTAAGGCCCTCTATTAGATTTTTCAAAAATCCAACTTAATATGATATTACAATAATATAAAATATTAATAATACCTACAAATCTTATTCTACCACTATAACCAAAGACCGTGCATTTATACCATTATTGGCTAAGTAAGCACCTTGAGATCCTAATATCTCATGATATCCCCACTATTCTTATAATTTTCCTAGAGGCTAATCTGTATCACGTTCATCTTATTTATGATGCCCCAATCCATGATATCTCGGATATCATTTTAATACGATAGTCAAAATGTTATAAATATATCACCTTAAAAATAAATTGACTTCTACAATTGAAAATAGAATAGGTATTAGAAAAGTGTAAACTATGTTAATATTTCATAGATTTTTCTTTGCCTAGATATCTTAGAATTTTCGTATACTCTTCTTTACTTAACCGTGGAGTGCTAAGAAATATACTCATGTGAATTAAAGGGTAATGGCTATGAGACCAAGAGAATGAGAAAATTATGGAATTAATATGAGTACCTAAATGCCTCACATGGTAATCTCTTACTGAGGCCCACAACATCCTCTAACACTCAATTTTAAATTACAATCTCAATCCTACGTTTCAAAACCTATGATCTAAGTTATGATTATGAATGCGCCCTCTAGTATTTGAACCTCAATAACATTTGAATGATAGCCTAGCCACCATCTGCATTGAGCCCAAATCCCCAAGAAAAACAAATATAATTTCTCAATTAGATTGTTATTTCTACAACTAAGAGATGCCAAGAAAAATTGAACGGACCACTAGGATTTATGAAATCCCTTAATCCACTATTTAGCATTCTAATGGCCTTCAAGTGCCAAACATAAATTCCTATTTCAGATCTACCTTTAGACATGAAAAAGGTATATATACGCATGTCTATACTGCCAATTAGTATATCTAAAATGTATAATGTACCAAGTAAAAGATAATATGCTATCATGAAAATTGAGCTACATGTATGAAGCAATAATGCAGTCAGCATTCTAGCGTGCCTTGAAACAATGCAACTTGAAGCAATGGCATTTGAATGTTGATTCAAATGTCAATTAAACAATGCATCTACTAGAATATTATGCTCACAAAAATTATTTTAACCTGTCACAAACTTTATTCTATTATAAATCTGTTCTTACTTATGATTGGAAATGAAAGAACATTATTGATCGAATTATAGAAGAATAAAGTAGTAATGTCATAAGTCCACTTGCCTCAAAAGTTGAATGATCTTCACTTCACACCGATCACCCTCTCTCCAATTGGCTTTGTCTCTTTTCTCTCTTCACTTAGATAAAATTGCGACAAGATAGATAAATGGAAGGTTTTAAGTGTTTAAATAGGAAGATGGTAATGGGGTGGAGTTTGTTAATTCTCTCTTTAACCAATGTTAGAAATATGAGGAAATGGGGTGGGAAATTGTTGAAAATTATCTGCCAAAAAATGCAAACCTAAAATACTTAAAAACTAATTAACCAACTCACAAATTTTGGCTACCAAAATTTAATCTATAACAATTAGCTTTCTGGTTAGAGGAAAAAGAGGTGGCCGGTCAAGGTGATTTGGTTGATGATTTCACTCCTAAGATGCAACCAAACCCTCACTCTGCTCACTACTAACAATTTGAGTAAAATGCATCTTTGACCCTTAAAAATA